>NMRA01000134.1:305102-373076 GCA_002633005.1 Phoronis australis | reverse complement strand
CACCACACTTTTTCGTATACGACTTTTCGTATGCTAAAAAAGGTGTGTGTAAGCAGATGTTCCAACAAAAATTTTTGCTGGTGGCGTGACTCATACCCAGATGTGCACAATATGGTTTCACGAAACTTATGAGCCAAGTTCATGTGACGAAATCGAGAAGGGTTTCTAATTATTTTAAGAAAAATTCCAGAGACATGTTAAGTGCCAGAAACTTACCAGGATGCATGTAAATTTCACTATTTGGCTACAAAAAGAAAAAAATGTCTTACACGGGAGGGGAAACCCCCCTGCTCACCTCCCCCCTGCTCGGCGCCACGCGCCTAGGATTCGACCTTGGCGGGAATCTTAAACCCCCCCCTTGCTGAAAACGTAGATCTGCCACTGCTTAGTGATTTACAAATTAATCCATTATGGTGTATCAGGTACTGTAAGCAACTGGATTGTAAGTTTCCTTAACTGGCCCACAACAAACTCGTTGTCAGTGTAACATTGTAAGCCCATGTTTTGCCAGTGCTGTCTGGTGACCTGAGCTAGCAGCCAGACGTATTTATGTAATTTTATTCATCAGTCTTCTTTTGCCCTCAAGCATCTTGAGATGGTGTCTTTTCTTTTTGACAGCCATTTTGTCTAGCATCATTCAAAGGTTGTATTTTTAGTAAAAAAATCAAGGTTAATCTACACATGTATTGATGTGAGAGAAAATCTCCTCATCTACAGAATCAAGGTAAATCATTGGTTTTGCACTGATACCCTTGAGGGTATAAGTTATCTAAGATTTGGAACGGAGTCATCACCATGCCACCTAGTGTCCAATAGCTTCTGAAGATGGCTGCTGAGAGTAACTGAAACTGTTAAGGTACTAACACTTTTCTGGTTGTGAAAAATATAAAAAATCAATTTGTACTCTACCAACCTTATGAAATTATTCAGTGGTATAAAACATTGCTTCAACCCACCTTGGAATTCGCCTCAGCTGTTTGAGACTTCCGTTGCCTGGGTCAATGTTAGATAACTTAAACTGGCCAACTCTCAGCCACAGACACAAAACCTGTGGGCTAAAAATGTTTCACAATGTCCAACTTACAAAGGCTGGCAGCATGGTTCAGCATATGACCAGCTCTTGGCAACCTCATTGGAGGAGCACATCTTTCAACAGGTCTCATGACACTAATTTATTCAGTTCCAGGACCAGGAATCTCTCGCCGATATCACCAGATAATGCAATAAGCGATTACTACCAAAAGTCTACGGACTTTGACGACGAATCCCCAGAACCTAACAACACTTTGTCACACAAAAGGACCTTAGATCAGCATTCCTGGTATACAGGCTTCTTGATGACAGCAGCTCTTAATGTACAAATCTATTTACGAAATAGTCCGTACAAGGTCCTGTAAAATGGGCCGAGTTTCTAATGGCCAACACTTGAAATAGTATTGACATGATCTACACCGTTATGATTTTTGTTGAATAACCCGGTATTATTTTTAAAATGGTTTTACCTATTGAATTCTGTTTGAGTCCCAAACACAAATTGCCTGTAAGTAGGTGTGTATAATCGTGTTTATTGAGCCGCACGTCCACAATATCTTATCTGTTTGAACGCTGTCTCATAGCCATAAAGCTGACATTAGCAGCTGACCCAAACACCTGTCCATAACAATATTGACGGACTACATTAGTTCAGCCGAAGGCATTATCAATGTCAATTCCGATGCATTCTCATTAGTTCATCACAAACACTATGAAGCGACAGCATGCAAAACTCAGCTACGTAGTTTTCATCTGTAAACTGAAACAAAAAATGTCATGGCATGTAGGATTTAACAGGAAAGTTAGTAAGGTGGCTAGGCTGTTTTGTAATTAGAATTGTGCTGCCCCGATAGCTGTTTCTAATCATTTTTGCTGTTAACAGAATTAATAATCATTACGGTGAAACGATTTTTGTCTGATTACTTTTGTCTTGTGCAGTTGCATTCAATGTGGAGGTTTTGTGTATACTCACAGAACTTCTGAAGTTATAAATGAATTTACAAATGTTTCTTCATATCTGTTTGATTGCTACCTTCCAACTGCCTTCCTGTTTACTGTTACAGTGCCTAAACAGATAAACATCTGGTAAAGAATGTGAAATTTAGATGAGTTGCTGAAAAGACTATATTAGAATTAAATTAATTAGTGAAACCCTTTTGAAAATACAATACTTTCATTATGTGATATCAGTTTTTATGTTAAAACAGCTTTGATTACATGTCCTACTTTACTAATTTCCATGTGTTGGTGTAAGTAAATATTTGCGCTTGAGTTTGAGTACCTTTAATTTTGCTCTACCTTTAAATTTGTTTCTTCTATGTGTATCTCTGGGGCCCCACTGTGAAGAAAAAGCAAAGGAGTCGCCAACGTTTTTTAGCTTGGGTCTGCCATGCTGTGTCCTATATGACTGTGTTAGATTACATTGCATTTCTATTGAAAACTGACGATCAACATGTATTTTAGGTGTTACAGTGGTGATCTTCTGAAGTTGTTAGACACATTGAAGGGCAGTGAAAATTCAGTGCTATTTATTGTGCTTTGAAATCTACACGTAATTGTATTGAGCATCCTTTAAACGTCTGCGGAATTTCAGCACGTAATATTTATCCTTGTTTCATTCTTTTCTTGGACAAAGGCTAGGCAGAGGATGGGCTACATATGCAAAACACTGTAGTGCGAATTTTAGAATCAAGTCACATATAACTTACTACATAGTACTTAGGTTTGTTGCATGACAATACAAGTCCTGTTACATCCAAGTTATAAATAAACCTGTTGTGTACCATACTACAGGTTTATAACACTACAATACAAGTCCGAGTTATAAATAAACCTGCTGTGTAGGACACTGCAATACAAGTCCAAGTTTTGTTATCACCATTCTGCAATCAAATCCACCCACATAAATCATACCATTAGATATGAGACTCCTGATAATTTATAAGGGCATCCTATATGTAAATACATTGTGTGTGGGACATAATGAGATAAGTGTGTTGTAGTTTTAGCTTGGGTTATTAGCGACATCTAGCTTGGGTTATTAGTGACATCTAGCTTGGGTTATTAGTGACATCTAGCTTTGGTTATTAGCGACATCTAGCTTGGGTTATTAGTGACATCTAGCTTGGGTTATTAGCGACATCTAGCTTGGGTTATTAGTGACATCTAGCTTGGGTTATTAGCGACATCTAGCTTGGGTTATTAGTGACATCCAGCTTGTTCAAGTTTTGTTTTGTCATCATTTTCTTATGTTGGAAGCCATGAAGTTGTACTGCACTCAATTCGTTTCAGGCATTTTAATTTTTTAAAAGTTAAGCTTATGTGCTTGTTAGCATTATTGTAAGGTTACATGCTTCCTTTGAACTTTGTTAGTCGTAGATATGTAGTTTATGTTGCCAATTAACTAATCTTGTTGTGTTAAAAACATCAGCTTTGTAGAAGGGTTGATTCACTCATGGGAAAGCCTTTACATTTTTGCGCACTATTATAATAATAAAAATGTACATGAGCCAAATCAGTCATTTCAAATCCAATTTTAGAGCACAAAATTTACCTTTTGAATCATTTGCTGCATGCCTTTACACATATTTTGGGGGCTAACATTTTAACATTTTTGTGGTGCAGATATTCACAATCAAAAACATGTCAGGAAGTATTGTTTAATATAAGGTAGGGATGGGTGTTAAACTGAGAATGGCCGTTTAAAACTGAGAATTAAAAAATTTTGAAGGTGAGCAGTTCGCATCGCTGAAGGATTACATTAAGTTCAGTTTAAATATTTCTTTCAACACCACCATGTGAGAATCCCTGTGACTATAAAATGCTATCGTTGTATCTGTTGGGTTGGTTAAATTCCTCCTCTTGAGTCATACTTCCTGGTGTCTTGATATTACCATTCTGATGCGGCACAACAATGTTTTCTAATGCAACAGATCACGAATGCTTCAGGAGGGAGGATCGTATGCAGTGAACAGGCTGGTGGTATATAAAGCTTGGTTGTGTCTACTGGCCTATTGTGCTGGTCATTACAGGTTGTTATAGAGGCTAACAGGCCTTGATGGACTGCACAATCATAATTATGTACTGTCACTATCTTCTTTATGGGTTTAGGGAAGATAGTACAGGCTCTGTTATGTGTAATGTCTCCCGAATTATGGGTGGGGGTGGAGTGAATTAGTGCACAGAAGTGTAATTTATCATAATGTCGTGAAGTTTGTGAATGAATGATTTCAGAGTCCTTGTCCAAATGACTCCTAATGGCCACCCCAAGTCAGGAAGAGCTTTATGGCAAACCTGGATCATTTTGTGCTGAAAGTTCCAAAGACGTCTGTTTAGAGGTATGCCTCCTACCTACTGTTCTTATTTCACGTCTGTGTATGAGGTAAAGTGAAGAGGCAGTGTACCTTCTGCTAGTCATCTACCACTCATCTTGTTCTGTACTCAGATTTATAAGGGATTTTCAGGCATGAGAAGAACTGACCGAGTTGTTATTGGACTTTCACCTCACAAACTTGTCACGGTGTCATAGGTTCAGTTGGCAAGGTAGTCTTGTCATACGGGAACTCCATGTGAAAACCCAATTTCAGTTCAAACATAAGATAGCGATAGAAGACCAAATTCACTTGTAGTCTCGTATCCAGCATTTATAGTCTAGTGAACATCTGTGAAATGTGCTTCTGCATTTGTCAATCAAGAATGAGGTTCTCTGAAAATAAAAGACATGCTTTGCAACCTAATTTGCCTAACGTAAGTCATAGTAGAAATGAAAAATGTGGGTTGTGCTCACCAAGCCCGCTGCTCACAACGTCAGGTTTTGACAACGGGTCTGTTTTATGAAAAGTGACTAAGACAGAAATTTGATCTTACACTCACACTTCAGAGTTGCTGAATAAAGGTTTAGCCACAATCTAGAAATAATTACAGTAATTATCCAGGTAACTTACTAACAAGTTTTTCAGTTACTAGCACTTTTGTGTCATTCTCACAGACTGCATTTTTGCTCAAGTGAGATTTAATGAATTTTCTGAAATAGTTGTGTGTAGCATAAGTTAGACCAAATGTTTGACATAAATCACATTTCATGAAACAGACCTCAGTGTATTGTTTATATCTGGTGTCAAAAACAACTTTCTTCTCAGAAGTATTTGTTCTTCCAAACCAACAAGAAGCCTGGCATCACACTGGTTCTTTCTGGTGAGATGCACTTCACCGTGGCAGCAAGCAAATTCCCTGCAGTGAAAATGAGCCCATTCTGCGCTCAGTGCTGGTAAATTTCATGGCACGATTGGAGCACCTGATTGGCCATGGTTCTTCACACGCACAGCATCAGAAAACCATAATCCATTGTTAGCCCATGCTCGTCTTTCCTTGGCAGCATATTGCGACCAAACCTAGTGGATGCACTCATTGCCTTTGTTCGTGAATCTTTACCCGGCTTGTTTTTGTAAAGTACGCCGCTTTTGAGTTTCCGTATACCAAGCTTGGTGGCAATATATGGTTCTAAAGCCACGTGAACCAGTTGTCGGTTCTTCTTAATCCCATAAACAATTTCTGACCTTCGTAATGAACAAGATGTGATTGAGTTCATAATAGTATGCGCCCTAAATCAAAGTTGTTCCTTTGATGGAAAGCGTGATTTTACAAAGAATTAGTATCTTTCACGGTTTTCTTCTTGCCGTGTTTGACCTCTGATATGCCAGCAATGTCTAATAAATATTCCAAAACAAAATGAATTTGAGGCAGTAATTTTGATAAGGATTTTTAAAGCACTCGAAAGCAAGCACACAAAACTACCATGTCCAGCAAGTCAGAGTAAAAAATGATAGTCATTTTGTTTGTGTCACTGGCTGTTTAAACATGTCAGGAAATGGATGGGCATAATTACATATTCGTAAACAAACAGGCATGAAAATTTCTTTGTCATGCTTTGTGTAGCAATTCAATTTTTGCATCATTGAAAGTTAACCTGTGATTGATATGAAATATAGACTAATTTAAGACCTTGAGCTCTGAAAGAATAGTGACTCTTTGATAATGTTTGTGTTTTTTTATTTCCTGACATATGGCTTTATTAGCTAACAAAAATTGCAAAGTGTATTGACTTCTTGGCATTTTTAAGTATAATTTTAAGTTTCTACAGTCTCCCTGTAACAGGTCATTTATTGCGTTAACTTAAACAGTTAATAAGAACGTGTTTATAATTTGTAGGAAGATTACCCTCCCAAATCAAACTCCGGCTATTCAAGACTGCTGGAAATATCCCATGATTCCACCATGGCTGCTAATCAAAACAGTGAAGATGTGGGCCTTAGTTGCCGTAGCGATGACACCACAGTGACACAGAAAGATGACACCAAAAAAGAAAACTCTAAAATCAGGCACTCTGACGATATCAAAAGTGTCAGTAGTTCAGACGACATCGGTAGTGCAGACGACATCGGCAAAAGTATGGACGAAGTGGATGCCTCTCCTGATTTCTTTGACAAAATCAGTCAATATTCGCTCTTCATGGTGAAGGACGCGCGGTACTACTTTCAGCATCCCTACGCTAGACTTTTCATTGCTTATCTCATAGTTTTCTGTAATTTCTTGATTTATGCAGAAGACCCTGTGGCACATAGCGTCGCGGAATGCACAATTCCCGCCATTGGAAATGCCTTTGCTTTTATTTTCACGAATTATCCACCGAACCACTGGAGTGCCATCAAAGTTATACTCTGGATGGCAGCCATTGCTTGTGGTGTAGTGTTTGGAAAGCTTGTAGTCCATCGGTTGTTTTTGAGTAAGTATTTCTCATTTTACTTGTGTTAGTTGCTTATTTAATGTGTTATTTGCATTTTTCCATGCGATTTAATTGCTGATTTTACAGTCTGTACTCGAATTACATGATTTTATGGTTCTGTGATGCGTTCTTACGCCACTGCATGCATGAACTCCCAAAAGTCTGCACTTTATAAAACAATTTGCTTTATTAATTTTTGGCAATTTTGCTTGTCTAAGCTAGAATGGTTGTTTGCTGACATTCCAAAACCAGAAGGATCTCTTGAGTAAGAGAACATGGCTATCCCTGTGCTTAGTATATGCTCTACTATTGTCCTTTGATGTCTAAATATTTACATAAGAATTGCAACATGTGTATTGACAGAAACTGTGCATGTGAAGCAAACTCATTCTGCTGAACATTTATTGCATGTGAACCACAAACTCTTCCTGATGAACATTTAAGCAATGATACTGCTCTTCCAATTGATTCAATGGTTTTTACAGTTAATGATTGTGTGGTAACCTTAATTTGTAGTCATTCTTTATATGTCTTACCCCATCTAGAGGGCTGATGCATGTGGAAATATTCCAAGAAAACCACGGCCATGTTATAGTCTCATTCATCCCTCAATGCCAGTTTCATGACTTGCCTCTTGTGCCGTCCGTTCTAGAGAGACTGCTGCGGCTGGAGATGTTCCAAGAAGACCAGGGCTCCTTTATGGTCATGTTCCTGACTACCATACTCAGCCTCTTCATCTTCTCTTGGCTCTATAACTTGCTGCTAATGATCGAGCCAGGCATGTATGACGCCTACAAACTGACCGGACCAATGGGCATCAACAACGCATGGTTCATGAAGGCTGCTGCGTGTGGGACATGGTGCGGAGACTTCTTCACCGCATGGATGGTGAGATAGTGGCACTGATGAATTCTTTGTACAATTCTGAAGAATGCACTGAACATATTTAATAGATGTCAATTTTTAAAGTAATTGTGGTAACTATCCTCATTACCAAGCGCCACATTTCTTCAAATATTTTCTAGAGACCCTGATTTCCCGTTTTAAAAACAGAAAAATATGTTTTAACAATTTATGTAAAATTTCTTTATTTTCAATTTTGTGAGTTAGTAATTATTCTAAAATGACAACATAAAGATGACCAGGGAATTGCCTTTCTTTTTCCACTGGATTATGTCGCAGCTCCGTTTTTATGCGCCCACATATTTATATGTGGACGCATTATGCCGTCTTCTCTGTCCGTCCGTCCGGCGTCCGCTGCACTCCAAACCGATTGACGCATGTTCGTGAAATTTTGCATATGTGCTGTTTTCATGGATGGGACGGCATGAGCGAACTTTCGGACGGATCCGACTACCGGTGTGCCCCCTAGTGGCAATTTTAGTTTTTTATGTTTACCTTTGTATCTTCAAAGGTCCTCCACATATTTTCACAAAATTTGGTATATAGGCATCTATTAGTGAGACGATGGTATCCTCTCATTTTTGGATGGATTCGACTTAGTTTGCACCACCTAGTGGCCATTTTTACTGTTTTCAAATATGTTTTTTAGCGTCCACCCCTCTATCAACCACACCGCTTGAAGCATGATTGTGAAAATTGGCATGTATGTTGTTACTATGAAGAGAACGGTTGACGATGATTTTACGACGAATTTGAGTACTGTGGCGCCTCCTAGTGGCAGTTTTTTTTTTGCGCTTATCGCTATATCTCCTTAAGTGTTTGTAGGATCTTTAATATATTTAGTAAGTGCATTTATATGATGATGACAACGGACAACAACAGCTTTCGGACAGATGTGACTAATGGTGTGCCACCTAGTGGCAGTTTTATTTTTTTACGTTTACCTCAGTCTGTATCTTCAAAGGTCCTCATTGTATTTTCATGAAATGTGGTGAATAGGCTTTTGTTAGTGAGGTGACACTATCTTTCTGTTTTCAGATGGATTCGACCTAGTCTGCGCCACCTGGTGGCTATTTTTACTGTTTTTTAGTCTGTTGTTTGGCATCCACCCCTCTATCAACCAAACCGTTTTCAGGATAATAGTGAAAATTGGCATGTATGTTTTTACTATGAAGCTAACAACAGACTTTGACGACTTTCAGGCAGATCCAATAAACAGTATGCCCCTTTGTGGCAATTTCATTTTATTCTGTTTTCCTTTGTTTC
This sequence comes from Phoronis australis, assembly GCA_002633005.1. Classification (NCBI taxonomy): domain Eukaryota; kingdom Metazoa; phylum Phoronida; family Phoronidae; genus Phoronis; species Phoronis australis. Next base: position 364,093 of record NMRA01000134.1, on the reverse strand, counting down.
TCTGAAGTTCCGTGATGGATTTCTATGAAATTTGGTGTATAGCTTTTCTATTTAAGAAGCAATGACATGTTCCCGTTTTCGGATGGATTGTACGTTTTTGCGCCATCTAGTGGCCATTTTTATGACACAAACAACCCTAAAAGCACACCATTTGCGATGCATTCGTAGGCACATTTCAACGCTCTGCGTTGTTCATGTACAGATGACTTGTTGCATGCCACATTCACGATTTCTCTAATCTGGGAAAAGAACAGCGCCACCTTCAGAAAATATGATCATGTACTAGTCCACTGCAAAACGATAGTCATTTGGTGTGTGGCCAAAATTGCAGTTGCCTAAATTTTTAAAGATTTTTTTTGTAATAAAAAGCCAAATATTAGGATTACGATATGCAGTTCTGAAATATGCAAATTCCATTCAAAACCTCTTATTTGGTGAAGCAAGTTGGATTGTGTCAGACAAACATGCTGTATGCATGACAACAACGATCCTCTAACAGCTGTAGTTACTGTTTTATACTAAAAAATTGCTGTTATTTACTGAGATTGTCAGAGCTTCAACAATTTTTTGAAAATTGTCACTCAAAATTTGAAAATTCTGTTTATTCCATGAGGTACAAAAGTGCGTCTGGAATTTTCTTTTAACGCGACTATAATCCTACGTTCTGACACAAATGTAGACCACTTACCACAGTGAAATTGGCCTAGTAATTGTTCCTTAGTCCAATTAGAGATGATCCTGGCCATGGAAAGAACTGCCATTCACTACTGCTCAAGACCACACACTACAAGTTTGCTTGTCACAGCATGTCATTTTATGCACCAAGCCTGGTCTTGAACAATAACTAACTGACCAGCCCCAAAACCACTTCTCACCTGAGTTAGGAACAAATTGATATCAATTTTATTGTTGTAACTAGTAAGTAAAAAATAGTTTCTTTGGTGGATTGTGAATTATAGTTGCTTTAATGGTTCAGAGCCTGAAATCTGAGCTGTAAAAATAATGATTTTTTGCGGAATGTCGGTCTTTCAACAAAAAGTCCCATGATTACATGCTTTGGCACCTAATTCAAAGAATATTTAAGCAAACTTTTCTGCTTTTCTTGGGATATAGAACACAAAATAACGTACGGATGAATATTGTACCGAATGAGCATGCTGTTTTCATGCGTCTGTGTTTCTTTGTTCATTAAGGAATTATAATGGTTTTGTGGGTTAAAGCTTTTAATTAGTACTTTGGAGAAAGTTTACCTTTCTTAACGAAGGTAGGCAGTTACCCTGCTCATGATTTAGCAGCTTGAACTCTGTGAAGGTGAATTTAAATATTTGAAACTCGTTTAGGAAATTGGTTGAAAACTGTTGCATCTTAATTCTGTCAATGCTCGTATGACAAGACATGTGTCAACTCTTTTTGAAAACTATTCTATGTCTTATTTTTAATCCATTGCTAGGTGACAGACATCATGCTTCAAGAGAAGCTATATCCTGGTTGGGCTATGCCTGTACGCCGATGGTGGAGACGGGGCTATAACCGCATCATTCTGTTCTGGTGTGTTACCATAGTAACGAGTACAGTTGTTGTAGTCATCATAGCAACTGACATCATCTCCTGGGATACGCTCAACAAGGGCTTTCTTCCGAGCAACGAGTTGTCACGGGCAATGTTGGCATCGTTCATACTGCTAATGGATCTCATGATTTTAATGCAGGTGACCTATTTGTAAAATACTCGATTTTATGATATAAGCTTCTGTATATGACACTAAATTGATCAAGCTTGAATAATACTTCTCACAAGATTGATCAAGCTGAGATTAAAGTAAACAACCTTATTAAAGCCTGGACAATATTATCCAAGCTTTTTGGGTCTGCCTTATTCAGGGTTCCACTCTAAGCTTGTATAGCTTTGCTCAAACCAGTGAAGAAATTCCTATTTTAATGCAAGTCAAGTGTACCCCCGTTGTCACACATATGAGCAGGCCAGGGATGTGTTTGTTTGATCACTAGTCGCAAGAAAGCCGACATTTGCTAGGGCTGGCAAAGGTTGACGTAATTATGTTGCTGGCCAGTAATCTTAGTCAGGTTTGCACACAAACAGTTACCAAGAAGTGAGAGTTTCCAAAGTAAGAATTCAATGTTGAAAAAGATAACTGGCCCAACAACCTTGTTCAAGGTTTTTTTGACAAGCCTTGATTCCCTTACCCATCAGTAGGCTTTTTCAAGTTAACGATCCATGTTAATAAGGCAACAAGGAAATCCAAGCTTGTAGAAAAATATCAAATAATGTTGGTCAAATTTAGCAAAAGTACACAAGTATAAGTACTAACAAGCTATAAGATAATGAAGCACTTAGTAAAACTAACTCCGTGCTTCCAGCCCTCTTGGTTGATGCAGTACAAATTCCAATTTTTGAATTATAAACATTTGCTCATCTAAGCTACGTTCAGCGTTTGGTTTTTGTAATAATGAAACTGGCAACATATTAACTCACAAAACACGCTTTTTGGTAATTATATGATTGCGTTTGTGTCAGCTTGTTTCATTAATCTTTACTTGAGAATGCTTCTCATCCCTATCAAGTGCCATACACTGTGTTATGAAACTGTCAAAGCCTTAGTTGTTTTCTATTTATTATGAACTGCTTTCTTCCTTTTAGGATTGGGATTTCCCCCATTTCGTGAACAGTCTCGACATCAAGCTGCCTGGGCTGAATGTGGGCCATATACACATAGAGATACCTAACTGCTGTAGAAAAAGGCTTGAGAACTGGAAAATTCATGTGGAAGGTAGCAGATCAATCACAATTGCTGAAGTTTTCAAATTTCCCCTTTTTTGGCAGACGCCACATCCTTTCAGGGAGGATTTCTAATAATATTGATAATTTTCAATCATTAATTTTTTAGAATTTTAAAAGTATATGTACGCTATTAACCAGCGATCCCAAGCATGCAAAACACATGTGTTTTGCATGCTTTTGAAAATGCTGTTGAGTGGGTACCTAGTTTTCCGTCGCCATTGAAACCAAACTCGTTCGATGCAAAGTTCGTCAATTTCCATGACAGTCAGACGTTATCATGTACATTATTACATTGTAATATCCATTCAGCTTTTTCAACAAATTTCTTGGGTAAAACATATTTTGAATTGAATTGAAATATTTAGGCTGTCTCGTCAAACACTGAGGTTGTGTGGATAGTCAGTAACCTCTTGGCAATCATCTCCATCACGCGTCCCATTCATTGTGTTTGAAAATACGTCTTAAATCATCGAGCTTGCCCACTTTGAACTGAGAACTCGTTCTCTTAGGGACTAGGTGATTGGCTAAATTTCTCAGNGTATTTTCATAGGTCTTCAGGTGTATACTTTGTGTTACTTCGTGACTGTGAAGGAAAAGTTCCAAGTAGAAATTTGTTTCTGGCATTCTAATGCTGTGCTAATCTCGTATGTTGGTAAATTTGTTTTTAATTCTATGTTTCTGTGGTGTTTTAAGCAACTGAGGTATAGGATGTGCTTGTATTATGAAGATTACTCACATTTTGCCCCTAGCCCATTGAGGAGACAATGACCATGCCTTTCCATTTTGCAAAGTATGCCCTCTACTGGCCACTTTATGGTACCAATAAACAACCCTAGAAGGATACCGTATGCGGTGCAATTGTGGGCGCATTTCAACGCTCCGCGTTGCTCTTGTTTAGAATTTTAAAAGTATATGTACGCTATTAACCAGCTATCCCAAGCATGTGTTTTGCATGCTTTTGAAAATGCTGTTGAGTGGGTACCTAGTTTTCCGTCGCCATTGAAACCAAACTCGTTCGATGCAAAGTTCGTCAATTTCCATGACAGTCTGACGTTATCATGTACATTATTACAATGTAATATCCATTCAGCTTTTTCAACAAATTTCTTGGGTAAAACATATTTTGAAATGAATTGAAATATGTAGGTTGTCTCGTCAAACACTGAGGTTGTGTGGATAGTCAGTAACCTCTTGGCAATCATCTCCATCACGCGTCCCATTAATTGTGTTCAAAAATACGTCTTAAATTATCGAGCTTGCCCACTTTGAACTGAGAACTCGTTCTCTTAGGGACTAGGTGATTGGCTAAATTTCTCAGTTGAGCTAGAAATGAGATCGTGTGTTTTCACAAGATTAGATGTGGGTCAAGTGGGGAACTTTAGTGTAACTCAACCAATCTTGACTTTAGTGTAACTCAACCAATCTTGACTATAGTGTAACTCAACCAATCTTGACTTTAGTGTAACTCAACCAATCTTGACTTTAAGAAAAGCAAAGCGTTGTGTGCTTTTAAGTGTGAACAAGGTCAGATAGAATCTGTATTTTTCAGCAGATAACCAGTCTTTGTATCAATAATTCCCACAAACATGACATTTCTTTTGATGTTCCAAGTTCACTCATGACAAACCAAGTAAGACCTACTTGCATCTGATACTGTAGGCCTACTTATAAAAATTTTGGAATTAAGTGTGTGCATTTGACAGTATGTGCGTTCTCACTTGAGTGACAAGGTTGAACCTGAAACAAAGTTTAAAAAGCAGTCAGAACACATAATGTCAAGAAAATTTTCATTCATTGTGGCTGTCAAGGCAGGAATGGTATGATTGATTGAAAAGTTTGTTGCCTGGAGAATGGGTTTCCTCCAAGTATTAGCCAATTAGAGAAAATTGCCAAGTGCTTTTATAGTATACTTAAAATTGTTTATATTTGCCAATTTATCATTTGAATATGGCATGCAGTGAAGTTGGTGAATGGTCACTGTGGAGGAAAGAACTTTAATCTTCAATGCATTTGGTTATATGGTGATCTCACACATTAGTCGCACTACAGATGTGAGCCCAGGACATGCCCACACAATCTCACTAGTCTGTCATAGCAGTGGCATGTCTAATTTCTTCCTTCTTCAGGTAAATGGTTCCAGTATGGTGTAATCTTCATTGTGATGATTCTTGACCTGAACATGTGGAAGAACCAGGTATTTTACAACCCATACGACTATGGCCAGTACACCGATCCAGAGCATCATGTCCACACTGTCACTGTTGTCGACCAGCTTACCATGTTCAACAAATCCCAGCTGACGTATGATTGGAGGAACAACAATACAGATCCACTCACAAATAAAACTTATGCATCTGAGGACACGGTTATGTATTCAAAGTTCTTTGATTATCCTATTGGCATTCAGATTACAGCCTTCATTCCTAGTCTGGCTGGTGGGATCACGTTCATTACATTGATTCTTATTTATGGACGTATCAAACCAACGAAGGCTGATCCGTATGTCGGACGACTGAAAAAACGACCTAAAAGAAAACCTTTGAATATCTTCACCATAGTACGCATGAAACTGTTTAGTAAAAAACTTGTGAAAAATCACGCCAATAGTGTGGGTGACAAAGGTGAGCCTGACACCGAAGTCGCTGGTAAATGGAAAAAAGCTGGACGGCAGGTGACTTTCAGTGCTGATGAAGGTGGGCAGCCTGAAGTAAGCATAGAAGCAGACGTACACAAAGGTGAAAGGTTAACAAGTGACACTCAATCACCTGCAGACTGCAGCACAAAGACTAATGGTGAAGAAATGATGGCAAATAATAACGCTTGCTCAGAAGATGTAGAACCTCCAGTGTAAAATGAGATTTTAGATATTTAATACAAAATGACAAAACAGGTCAGCAATAATTTTACGTGTCAGGAAGTTTGCTAATTTACATTTTGGAGGGGCGTTTTTGCACCAGTAACAATGGAAGATACATTCTTTGTTAGTTTGTTTATTGACTGTGGAGTGTATTGAATGAAGTAGAAAAACTACTCCCTTAATCAGAAGCTTTGAAAAGTGCTGGCATAACAGAAAGTGATGTTACATAAATATGTTTAGAGATGTTTTTGGTTTGTGACATATTTTCATACATTTGAACTTACAAAACTGTGAGCAATATTGTTAGGCCAAAGAGTTTCAAGTTATGCATAAGTTGGACCATGTCCAGCTGTTTGTTTCATAGTGGGCACACACCATGACATGTAGAAAGGCTTGTTGAATGCACCATTTACCAAATACAGTAAAGTTACTTCCAATTAGAACACAAAATGGTGGAACAGTAAAGTTTTTTTTATCAAAATTTTTCACTAGAAGACAATTTTACTAGGTTATTAGAAAACTTTGTATAGTATAGCTGTGAGCAAGAAATACACAATGAACTTTTGGTCGCTACAGTGAGCATTTGAAAAATGAAAGCTATGGCTGTGATTTTGTTTGAATTTGAGGAAAGTTTACCGTACTTATTTTCAAGGATACTTATTTAGCTATGTGCAGCACTAACTTCGTAGTTCTTTTGCATAAAAATTTCGAGGTCTCACTTCAATAGAGTAAGTAAGTTACAGTACAGATGGAGTGGAGTTCATTTATTGAATCTCTGGATAGTCTCTAAATCCACTGTAACTTGAGTAATTCTTGTTGTAGCTGTTCATTTGTCTTTGTCCAATTGTCTTAATTTGTTCAATTCCAGTTTTTCACGAAAGTGAAACCCGAAAATGAACGTCAATGTTGCAGTTGTTAAATTCACGAATGTCCATGTATACCTTTGGTAAAAAACTAGTCTGAATACAAACCCAAAATTAATCTGTAGTCTCACCTTTGGATAGAGCAAGTGCAATTCCATAGGAGCTAAGTGAATTTGTGTATTGGAATACTAAGTCATAAATAAGCCTTCTTTTATCAGGGATTTTGTGTGAGGTTGGTTAGTTCTGATAATAGTAGTGAGACAGTGAATAAGTTTTTTTTCTTCAGACGAAATTTCTGGTACCATTGTTTGTATTTGGTTTCTCTTGTCAGCATGCATTCTCAGACTAATGTTGCGTTGGGTTGGGGTGTCATGTCATGACAAGGGTCAATGAATCTGATTGGTTGACAAGGACTCGTTATACAATTGTACTTTATAGTCATGATGATATTGTCCAGAGTCCCAGATTGCCAGCTTTCTTGATGTAAACAGACTCTCTGATTGCAAGTGATCCATTGGAATCTCCGTCTAGAATGGACTGGGAAAATATTTCCCCATCTTGGACAAAGATTCCAGTAGGATACAAAAACATCAAAGCGCAGTGCATTTTGTCCTGCTTAGCTAACAAAAAAGGGAAAATCAAATTAAGATTTTTATTTACATAAAATAGGTCCCATATTCCTGTACATTGGTATGATTCTATTTGTTACCAAAAAGACCGTCAAAATGCTTTAGAGGTTTTTGGTGTTGGCCAACTTTAAAATTGCAAATTTGAAATTGGCGCACGTCTGTGTTGCCTGTAACTCGAGTTGGCAATGGAAACGACATCCTATCATGGCAAGGAACATTAAACCGATTGTACCAAATGAATGTAAAAAGCCCATTTCGATTTTTAGCCTGCTAAACGGGTGGAAATGCATGGATTTTTGTCTGTACAGAGAACTTTATTCACTCAGTGTATCTCCCTGATAGATGAAATTATGTGGTTAATAAGAGTGAGATGAAAGAATTGCACATTTCAGATTTACGTCTCTTGGTCTCCCAAAATAAGGGGCATCTGTCCAGAATGAGCATTTAAAGGCTTTATGCACGGCAGTTGGGCATCAGTTCAGTTGGTAGCTTTAAACACCCTCTTGGCAGGTTTTTTTGATTTGTAAATGCAACTTGTCGAACAGTCATCACTACTTAGAATACAATTTCTGATTATAAGCTACCTATTTCTGAAAGCGTGCCCTGGCCTACTAGTTTTGGGGACCCAGAAAAGTAAACACGAGTCATTTAACAATTATGCCACTCCAAGTATTGTAATTTTTAGGTGTCAGCACCACAGGTTCATAATTATGTTGGAGTACAGACCTGAGGCAGTCATAAAAGCCCATATCGCGTCATAATTCAACCAATAATATGAATCCCTAAGTGATGTCCCACCAAGTGTGAGTTTGTTCTGGTTTTCTGAATGGTGTTAATGACCTTTACTTACGAATACTGTGAGGTTTAAGTGTATAGTCAAAAAAGAATATGACACTTTCACTTAGATTTGATATGTTCTAGAATGGGGATTTTGCATGTTATTTTTGTCTGTTATAATTCTACTTGTACACTACAGATACTATTTTTTTCCTTTCTTGAATACACCAAGAAAAATAATGGTTATGTATTTTGTCATACACAAGAATATAATATTTGAGACAAGGATGTATTCATCATTAAAGTTTGTACATTTACAACACATTAAATGAAATTCTTCCCAAAAATTTCTTGTTCAAAAATTCTCAACAGTTCACTCCACACCCCCTATACGAGACGGGGGTTGTTTGGTCTACGGGGTTAGTCATGAGGGTGGACACAGTGTTACAGACTAAATGCTCTACACTGTGTTACATCTATGTACAGAGCTTAAACTAGTCTCTCAGCTTCAAGCTAGTTTTCTCTAAATCTAGACCATTGTGTCTTTGGGTGGCGTCAAAGCGGGGTCAATTATAATTGTCCTGGGAGTAGAAAATGGATTAACAAGGAGATGCATAAAATAAAGTATATGTTCATAAAAACTGGAAAAACAGTTGATAAAACTGTCAAGCACCTGTTGAAGCTCCCAGAGCAAACAGAAAAGTTCCATCTGGGATGACTATCATACATTCCTGCAGACAATCGGACAGTGTACGAGATGGAAGGTAATCTTTGTAACATCCTTTGCAATTTCCAATGCTAATCCAATAAATATTGAACATATTACAAACTTAAGCTCAGCTGGTGACCGGTCTGTGATGTCTCCTTTCGACACATGCTTTACGCAGTTTAATAACATAAGTGCACTAAATGTCCATTCCAAAGTCCACAAGTGTATTGTCCATTCCTGGTAAAACATGGACTCCAGCTAAAAGTAAGAAAAATATTACATATTTAATTATCGACAACAATCAGTCAATGTCAATATATTGTTGACCAATAACTTAATTGACAATGATATTTTTACAGTGTCAAGTTACCCCTTATGTCCGATTCAAAAGTAGAAACTAGACAGCACCTGTAGCACATGCAACCGCTCACGAGCACAAATTATATTTAGTCCAGATGTCGCACAACTTTCGATCCAGAAGGCACACTTATGACAGCAATCTTTACATGAGTAGCTTTTGAGTTAAAACGATGGAGTGGATATTTTGACTGTTCACTCGCATGTATCACAAGATCAATAAGTTATCAAATCAAATCTATAAAATAAAGACCAGAAAGAAGCAGTCTAAATGGGGAAATTTCCAAGAATATATATACAGCTAGATCTGAATCTTCCATCACATTTTTCAACAGATAGTTTGTTGGCACACTGAAAATTTAATAGTCATATGCAGCACAACATCTAACATTGCTCTGCATTACATAACCAAAAGTATTCAGAGCAAATTACCGAGAATTTCCCCGTCATTTTGATGACAGCTGTGTACAAACCAAATTCACTGTGACAGTAGCGTTGCTCATGACTGAGAATGTAGGTGTATTAAAGTCAAGTTAAAAATGTTGCTAAGCCATTCTGTAAGAAGAATTTTCTCACCATAAAAATCATTTTCTCACCAAACAAGTCATTTCAAGTCATTTTGCTCTTAAATGTATAAGTAGTCATGACGGCAACATGGTATCTTGTCTGGTTACATTCGTCACAGACTGTATGTGAACCATTCAAATACACTACAAATAATGCCAACAATCAAACATTAAAAAACAAGCAAGTGCTTCCTGACTGTTTTTTTTTTTTTTCAAGCAAAACAAATGGCAAAACAGTTGTACAAGTTTAATACATGGCCAGCACATCTGCAACAAAAACATGAATTTGCTGGACACAATATGTTTGCACATTCAAAACATGCTGGTTAAATCAGTCGTCATGCAGTGAAAACATCGACACACTTCAAACCTGAAACTTGGACAAAAAGTGGTAGATTGCAGTGAATCTATGTAGTGCGCTATCCAGGAACAGAGACCGAAAGTGACTCCTTGCGGCTACTCCAAACTGAAGACAAACCCATATGGCTGTCACCTATTCCCTTACACTAACATGCTGCAGGAAAATTTCAAAAAATAGCTTTAAGCTCACAGCATCTGTGAACTTAAAAGATTAGCAGTTTAATCATGTGTCTAAAACAGAGTTTAGCTACCGATTTTTAAGTTAAAATTATTGACTCAATGTAATTTCCCATAGAGAAGTGGCAAGAGGTAGAACCAAGATGGTGGAACCCCTTTGACTACCCCACTAGGGTGACGTCACACTTTCTGAACTATCCCTACAAACAACACCAGAGTGCACTGCTTCTACACCACTGCAACACAATTTGCTCATGGGCAACTGATGCTGCACCCTGGTGTCTGTTTTACTTTCAATGCTGTTCCTGTTAGATAAACTAAAATGCTACTCTCTAGACAAACAATGAAAACATGAAATCTACCCAAAGAGGAGGCAGTGTGGCCTAGTGTGATGGTGCCCGCCTTCTTTACTCGAGGTCGTGGGTTCGAGTCCCACTGGGCCACACTGCTAGACCCTTGAGTCAGGTTTCTAGCTCCTCAGCTCGGTTTTAACTATATATCAATAAAGCACAAAAATATTTCCAGGCAATCAGTGCAATGGGCCCACATGCGCCGCCTGCGCACGTCTGGTACAACGTGTACTAGACCGCCTACAATTAAAAAAAATGTATCACTAGAGATTGAAGCCACAAAGAACTTGGGATCACGCAATTCCATGTAGTTTTAGCTAGAGAACTAACTTGCTCCAAGACAGACAACAGCCATACTATGACTTCACATTTACTTGCCAAGAGCTCTAACAAGTAATGTGCTGTCAGTTCTAAGTAATAATGTACAATCAGTTCTTGCACAGAGCAGATAGCACTGACTTTGATGGGCAAAAAATTGAACTTTTAGAATGAGCTAAACAAAAATTGAGCACTGAAAATAAGTGGGGGCAGGTGGCTTCAAAAATGCAGAAGGTGCATTTTGTTAGGTAACCGACTGTTACACAATCAATGGAAAGTACAGTGAAAGTGACTGTAAAGCATTGATGGGTACACAAGCAGTCTAAATGCAGTTTTCCAATTATCAAATGTCTGGAGAGATTTCGAGCTTCAACACTACTTCATCCTGTCAAACAACATGCCTCTTGATCTGACACACATGCTGTCAAGTGTGGAGACACTGGAGATTATCAACCGCAGTTGTGTGTTAGTTCTGCCGCAATGGCAAACAAAATGGAAGCATCAATCCCATCATGCTGTGTGGATGCCAGATCACCTGGTGGCAATATCTGTTATTCATCGCCAGCTGGGGCTTCTTCGGCATTTGCTGGTGGTGCCACTTCAGGCTTGTTTTTGGTGTCACTTTGAAATACTGACATCCGCTCGCCGAATTTCCGTAGATCTGTCTGTCGTTCGTACTTGCTGAACATCATAATTTTGGGCTGCAAACGAGAACAGAGACCAAATTGTATCAATTAATGGGTACAACTGGCAGCGTTAAATGGTTAGAATTACCTGACTAGTTGCCAAATATTGCCAGCTTGTCTTTGAAGGATCTCCGGTCCAAGTTCCGCTCATATTTGTTAGCTAGCGCCACCTGCGGCTGTAAAACAGGCACAAGAAGGTCACATGCAAATTCAGTCATGCAGCTAAACAATGTATTACTAAAAACAGTGCATAACAGACTGTATTACACTTTACAACTGCCCCACTCGACTGTGCATTCAGATATTGACAATTAACAACAAGAATCACAAAATAACAATAAAAAATGCGAATAAGTGAACAGCCTCAAACCGTGTCAACACAGTTCCTGGAGCACAACATGATACAGTGTATATGATGAGCCAATTCAGAAACCCGAGTTAAGCTCCAATTAAATGCAACATACTAAATGGTGTGTTCACACTTATTGGTGTTTTCATTGGACAAAATGTACGCCGCTCCAAGAAGGTAAACGGTGGATTTACTGCTTTTGACGTTTCAAAAATGCATGAAAAAATGTTTACAAGTGATGGACTAAAACAACGCACATTACAGTTCGGGTTAACAAAAATATCAATATTTTTCTACACACAATCGAGGGGGGAGGGGTTGGGAAAAGCATGGATTTTGTATATTCGTATAAATTGTGACATTTGTAAACTGTTCCTAATGCTTATTACATACCTTACCTTCAACATGAACAAGCACAAATAATGACTTCATAATCATTTTTATTTGGACTATTGCATGCTGGGAGCGTCACTGCCATAACTGGGCGAAGTCTTTTCACGATGGCTCGATAACGCAGAAAGATAAACCCTTTGACCTCACCTAACTGCAACATTTTGGATCTTGCTTCATTTATGTGTTAGAATGACATGTTTTGAAAATTAAAGAAAACAAGCTGAAGCCGCTAGTGTGTTACTGATAGACCTGCAGTGGTAGTACAGTGAATTCCTGGTCTCTATAAAAATACTAGGCTCTTTTGACTATTCTGTCTCAGATGGCATAAGAAACACAGAAAGATGCGATGGATTGTGACTAAACATTTGTAGAATAGATGTGCCAACAGCGAGTGTAAGTCTAAATTCTATAACTAAGTCTAAGTATATACTTACAGGAGCTTGGGAGTATTTGTCTGAGAGTCGGTCGAATCTGGAAAAACAATGGCTACCAGTTTAATTTGCTGTTCATTCACCAAAGTACAAAAAGCTGCTCATCCACTCACAGTACAACTTGCAGCTTACCTATCTAAAGTAGTGCTAAGCACAAACCATATAAGCAACTTTTCGTAATAGTGTACGAATGAATCTGGACTAATTTTTTGAAAAATGGGATATGCTGGCGTATATTCAAGTCACCATCTTCTTAAAGTGGCAAAACTGTGTTCCTTCCAAGAAACTTTGACATTTAACATTTATCATGATATAACTGGATTTAATTTGTTGCTTACTCAGATAACAAGTGATTTTTGGTCTTACAAAGAGTTGACAACTCGTTACTTCTCAAGACCATGTTTGGCGTCAACACACCGTGATAATATTGTCAACCCCTAGAGCCTCGTCTCAAGTAATAAATTGTCGGCTCTTTCCAAGCCCAAATCACACCTAGTTTGAAAAATCTTAGACCAAATTCATCAACATCTGTTTTTATGACAGAAAGTGGGGTTTATAGCCAACTTAATGAAAGGTACTGAGACGCCCAATTCAAGACGTCTGCATACACGATTAGGTAGAACCACCTCAGTTCTATGTGAAGCTAAGGCACTTAATACATGCAAAGCATTAGAACAAGGCATGAGGAAACATTATTTTAAATACAGGCATGTGGGCCTAAATACATGTAGGGCAGTTACGAAAACATGATGACCAGGATAGGTAGTTCAACTGTTTAGTAGGAGGCTAGATAGCACAGGTGTGTGCACAGTCAGGTAGGGATAATGACAAGGCTAATGGGGAAACTAACTTTGAAATGAAATTCAATCCAAGTTATTTCGAAATGTTAACAGATGTCATCCAACTTAAAAGTGACATAACATGCAGACATGGACTAGAGAGTGAGAATGATCTGCACACAAATCAAATAAAAGTTTTAGATGCTTCTATCAGAAAACACACACATTTCACTTTAAATTATTGCATGGGATTGCATTTTAAGAGCCAGGCTCATAGGATTCAAAAAGACAAGTGACGATTCATAAGCAAGATGAAGTAATTGCAAAACCAGAGTAAGACACGACAGAACTGAATAATCTAGGTGGAGATCTACCATGCATCAAGCTGTATATTTCCATATCAATTAACACCTATATGTGCCTACTGCACTTAAATATTTCAGAATCCAATGTTTATAAGACCCCTGTCAATAAGGCCCTTTTGTCAACTGTTGGACAAATTAACATTCCATATATTGTATACACCATGTGTAGTGTCCATAACAACATTGTGTATATTGTATATACCATGTGTATATTGTATATACCATGCGTATATTGTATATACCATGTGTATATTGTACATACCATGCATATATTGTATATACCATGCGTATATTGTATATACCAAGCGTATATTGTATATACCATGCATATATTGTATATACCATGCGTGTATTGTATATACCATGCGTATATTGTATATACCATGTGTATATTGTATATACCATGTGTTTATTGTATATACCATGTGTATTGCTGTAACTGCATTTCATATTTTGCATAGACCATGTGTGACATCCTGTCAAATTCATCCACAAATGTGGATCCAAGGAGATTACCCGGCGTATTCATTGTGAACTGAAGTTACCAGGCCTGCATTCTACAGAACAAAGACACATTGCCAAGGAATCTCCATAAGATGCCCTCACAATTGGTATGAATAGCGAGGTTGTTAGGATCTATGCAGGAATGTTAGTGTGTGACTTTCGAGAAATGAATCTCGTCAAATGCACCATAGCTTACAAACCGCAATATTAATAAGATCTAGCCTGTGTCTGAACGTTGCTGCCAGATTTGACAGTAGAACAAAAATTTAGTTGGGAACAGCCTTGAAATGAAAAAATCCTGCGATTAGTACTTTTCATATACTGATGTGACAAGTTCAGCGTCAACTTCGAGTCACTATTCAAACAGGTCAAACTTGTTTAGGTATTCTTCCTCCATTGATAATAGTGTTGTTATCTAAGCAATGAGAAAATAAGCAAGAGCATTAACGATAACTATTTTAATTGCCATGTTCATATATTTTACAAATATGCTACTTCAGCTATTGTGTTGATGATGCAATGAATACATGAGTGATTAGTCTGAGTCATGTGAGATCACAGAAGTCTGGTGAGGCCTAAGGCGGTTTTGTGTATAATTGTAGAAATATAAAAAATTCCAGAGTTCATTACCACGAGCCTCCGTGGCAATGAATGGTGAGGAAAGCTAGTGTGACACTGTGTTTCACTTGTAATGCATGGCGATATCTCGCAGAATTGTGTGATCTTGCATTTTCGAGAAATTCTTGCATCTACAGAACAAATGGGGCCCATTTAATTTTCACAAGAGAGTGTTTGCGAAATTTTTCAAAAAGTAAAAATGCCACATATTTTAAATAATTGCCTGGTAATGACACAAAAGTACAGGCAGCACAATATTATTATGGTCACTACCCAACTTACTATACAAAACATCCAATACAAACATGCTGTGACACTGCAAACAGATGACAAACTAACATACGCCTGTTTGAAGATGGAGAAATCATGCAAAGTTACTACTTACGAAGAGTCTGCCGCTCCCTTTTTCTTCCTATTTACAGATGAAACAATTCAAAAAGAAAATTAGAAAACAGTGAAACATAAGATTCCAGATAAGTCTGAGTTTTTGCGAGGCTGCGACTGTACTTACTGAGTACGTGATCCATGGCCGGATCTCCTTTGATCTTCGCTGTTGAAAACACAAAACGCAATGTGTAAAAGGTAGAAAAGGAACATTTTCTGAAGTCCATTCTGGAAAACTTTTTAAACTTTCACCACACCTGAGAACTCAGAAGTACAAGCTCAATATTTGTACCACGTCAAAAATTGTTCGATGACATTTGGGTTACCTCAAAATCCAACTGCTGCCTGGTCGTTTGGTAATTAGCCCAATTATAAGGGACATACTGTGACAGCATTATACAAACCTTATAGGTTCTAAAAGTCACATTTCTTGTCCAATTTTAAAATTCAAAAACCTAATCACAGTTTGTAGTTTTCATGAAGTATTTAAACATGCTATTTAAAACCTTTCAAAACAAAAATTTAAAAATACTATTGTCGCCCCCAGTGAGGTTATGATGGGTCTGACTACCTAGAGAACGATAACATCAGCAGCCTAAGGCAATGTAATTAACTATAACAGCATGATGTCTTTGGTTAATACCAGCAAATTTTGAGGTGTGCAAAGCAGATGAGCTGCCCAATCTTGACCAGTGAGGGTGTCAAAGGAGAATTCTTGTCATGACCACTGAATGAAAACTGAATATTGAAATAATATACCAAAAAGTGTTAACAATTTACTATAAATATTTATCCGTCAGCAAGTGCAGTGTGTAATATTTGAAATTTTTTAAACAAATGTAATGTAAGTTTAATCCAGAAATCTGCAAACAGAATCACATAATTGTGATAATGTACTGCTGAATGGATCTGTGATGTATTACATGAAACAATGCACGAACAATTCTCTAATCTCAAAGTGAAATAATACTCCTAACAACACTTACCCTTTGTTCATTTGTCTTGCTCTTTCACTGAGGTCCATCATCTGTAACCAGACAGCACAACATTAGAACACACAACACTCCTCCCCCTTTACAACGACACACTTTGGCATACACTGTATCTTGAACAATATATCGTAAGTCACACTTCTCACTTAACAGGTCCTGAATTACCAACTCCGCCCTTTCCCACCACCTTGAAATTCATCAATAGATTTGTACATTTCCACTGTTGCCAAGAGATCTGTTTATCAGGGAATCTGATCTAAGGTTATATTGTGTATAGTAGAACAATTACTGCAGTAGCAACACAACAATAAACCAATGGCTAACATAAACTGATATATCATGGACTAAAACTGGTGATTTTTCAAACTGCTTGGCTTCCAAAATTAAATTCTTCATGAAAAGTATAGTTGGAATAATTTTTACTCAAAGAAATACAATAAAAATTAGCCAAAATAGATGCATTAAGTTTCAGTTCATTGATGAATGGTTTTCAAAACTTTTTGAACTGTGGTAGACAATTAATTGCCTGGGAGTTGTATAGCCTGGCAGATGAGCACCGAAATACTTAACAAAGAACTAGATTGATGTTTTGGGGAGTTAAAGTCAGTATGGACAGTAAACTTTGGTCTGCTCAACCCCTTCTTTCCTTACATTTATCATTCTACTTTGAACCTCTGTTTCAAGTCTTCCCATAGTTATTTCTAACTCTTCGTTATTTCCAAGGTGTCCTAAAATACACTGTACAGCAAAGACAACGAGCACGTGTGACGATATTGCTGAACACGTCACAAAGTTTTATGCAACTAGGGCCAGGCTCCAGATCTCCTACAGGTTCTTGTATTGACCACTTCAAGCACTTGCTAACCATGTTCTTCGCACCCCCTTCTCAACTCACCTCTAACTGTTGTTTCTTGAACCTCTGCTCCAAGTCATACTTCTCACTCTCCAGGTTCCAAATAGCCTGGTGGATTTCCTTTGCCTTTTCTGCCAGCTTAGCCGTGTCGAAGCCAGCAATGTTCAGTGGTGCCACCCGTTGAGAGAGAATGGCTTTCTTCTCAGCTTCCAGTTGTTCCTTTGACTTGGCCATGTCTTCCTTGGCCTTGACAACATTATCCATCTGAAACAGAAAACAGGACAGACATGATTTTGATTGTCAAATTACATTACACCATATAGAGAGATTGCTTACACCTGCAGTATTTTTACAACTCAACACCATGCTATAAATATTTTCTGGTGATCATTTTGCCATCTTTCTAATTCAAGCTCAACTAATGTAACACATACTGTGTAGTCAACACACACATCATCCAAAGACTAAGTACATTTACTGAAGTTTACCTTTCAATCCAAGTCATTTTAAAATGCCATGCAGTTCAAGTCAAAATTGCCATCATCAAACCAAGTCTGCAGTATTGAATCTAGTCACAACCACCAAAAAAGAATGTTACTTCTCAGACATAATAAATCCTATTCAAAACAAAAACAGGGATTTTTAAAGACAGCATTGTACATGGCCCCAATAAAAGTGTTAAAAGTTGAGATGATTGTGGCGGTCACCTATACATTACCCGTATGACCAGGGTTTTCCCTTCACCACAAAATCACAGTTTACCGTTAGGTTTATCCCGTTTTGATCCACATAAACGATAAAATCTCACCAATAGAAATATTATTTTCTCATTGTTCTCAATGAAAGATATGTAGCATCAAATTAATGCCTTAAAGCTTAACTTGGAATTTTGTTATGAGCTAACCAGATAGTCCTAGCAAATCCTTAGTAAAATAAGAAAACGCGAGTTAATCACGCAAGTGTAAGCCCGTCAAATGATAAGTGAAGCTGCCTTCAGTTTTCATGCCATGTTGCGTTATTCCGATATCCCAGCATAAGCAACAAAATGCCGATAACAGTTGTATTGAATAGAGGTCTAAATGGAAGTACATTGCGTTCGGGTGCTCTTCGCAACTCTTTGACTTAAAAGGTGATTCTCACCATGACGTACACAAAAGCAAGCCAATACGCCTCAAGTTAACAACTCGTTACATTTGGCAATTCATGGCAGTAGTGGACTCCGAGCGATGCTCTTAAACTATAGTAACCCAGTTTACAGGTATTACCATTCAAGATAAGCTTTAACATGTTCAAGTTCTGAGCAATTGCACAATGATGTATTTGATAACTTTGATAACTACAAAATCTGTCAATCAAAGAAATTTGAGTACTGATTTCAATTCTACTTCGCAAAATAAGAGTTTGATACTTAATGACCATTTGCAGAAATCTTGATTTTGGTGAATTATTTGAAATGATCTGATAACAATCAAAACCATTTTATCTGGCCAAACTGATGTAGTGAAAAGTTTATTATTCAATGGTGCAGTTTCATGTTACAACCAACCCACAAACGGGGACACTGTGCCCTCCTAATTAGTCTGGTGTAATGATTCTGGTGAGCACTTACACACAACATCTGCTAAGATAATAAACAGACTGACAGTTCGAATGGCATGCTCTTCAGGTCAAACAGAATCTGAACTATAGCTAACAAGAGGTCAAAATGGACAAGGTGTTGTTCTATTCACTCTGATGCAGAACTGACCAGCCAAAGGTCAGAATGGACAAGGATGGGGCACTGTTCATGCTGACCTCACCAAGAGGTCAACCTGGACGGGGATGGAGCTTTGTCTATGATGAGGTCAGAATATAGACATCAGGGATGGGCTCTGTACACTTTCAAGGCACCTAAACTACACGGTTAACGGACTCATAAACACGATCACGACTCAAGTACCTGTAAACACCGTTCACTGACTCACAACACGGGAACGGACTCACAAAACACGATCCATTCACCGAAATACACGGGACACGGACTCACATTCACGAAGAAACACGGTTAACGGACTGCCAAACACGGTTTACGGACAAATGTAGGTGTCAGCTGACCCAGGAAGCCGATGAGTCCGTGACCCGTGTTTATGGCATGCTTTATCGAAGTAGTGAACCGTGTTTTCTGGTCCATTAACCGTGTTTCTTAATTGTGAATTGAGTCAGTGTCCCGTGTATTTCGGTGAATGGATTGTGTTTTGTGAGTCCGTTCCCGTGTTTGTGAGTTAGTGAACGGTGTTTGCATGTACGTGAGTCGTGTTCATGCATCCGTGACCGAGTTTATGAGTCCGTTAACCGACTAGTGTAGGTACCTTGACTTTCAACAGGAGCAGCATATGGGGCACTATGTATCTGAATGGGAAGTGAGGGTTCAACATAGCTTAATTTCGTGCATGTAAGCTAAATGTTCAAGAAGTGCCAAGACATTAAAAAGGATGATTTCACATATAATATTATGTAGAACCCAAAAACTTATTGAGAAGAACCTATGACAAGATTTGATATGAGTAACACAGCAAAACTCGTTTACATTTAGTGAGTAATACTGATATGAGCAGTGTGGCATGTTGTTTTAGTATTACTTGCAAATCATACAAACAAGCTAAGAGGAGGCAAGTTTGTCTTCTTCCTTTATTCAAGGTCGTGGACTCGAGTCTCACTGGGGCACACTGCTAGACCCTCTAGTCAGCTCCTCAGCTCAGTTTTAACAATATACGGTACTAATAATTATGCATAAGAATCATGGTTCCAAGTGGGAACTACCTGAGCTGCGTGTGTGCATGCCTGGTACAACCTGTACCAGACCTCCTGCAATTATTTTTAGGAATAATGCTTTACTATCATTTGATGATACTTCAAGTCGTTGAAATCAAAGTATGCATCTGCTCAGCTTTAGTTGAGGTGACAACTGATTGTCTAGCAAGATGACTAAATCGTTTTTATGCTGCTGGTCATCCATTTCCTACTCTTGGAACAGATTTGCAACTCAATTTCAAGATCCAGCCAACAAAGTTTTACTGCTACACAATGTCATGCAGTAAATATATGAGGACGTACAATTTGACTTGTCTGACATTTTCGTGAAACTGGGTCAACCCTATAAAGCATTTCTTAACATGAGTTGGAGAGTTCAAATGAGGACAACATTATTAACAATGTGTCATTTAAAAAAAGCTTTTAAGCTTAAAGACGTCCATGAAAATTTGTGCAAGAATATATATCATTACCATAAATTATCATTTGTATATTGATCAATACCTCTGTTGTGACCTGCCTAGCTGTTTTATGTCAATAATTCTTAACTGAAAACACAATGAGACAACTGGTAAAAAAATTCATTACAATGCAGACTATCGTTAAAAATGTGAATGCGTCAATCCACAGAGAGTTATTTTACTTTGAGAACACAAGTTGATTTTGACAGTCTTCACACTGACTAACTTTGTGGTATGACCTTCAAATACATGCTGACCCAAAGTTAGTGGGAATTTGCAAAACTAAATGATGAATTTAATGCCATAGTAACAGAAACATAGTGCCATACTGCGATAGTAACAAGAAAAGGTAAGGAAGAATGAATCCAGGACATTGTACGCCACCCCCCCCCCCACAGTTACTACAAACACAATTTTATAAAATCTCTTGCAAAATAGAAACAAAGGAATCAAGTAATACATCAGTGGAAAACATGTAGCACCATGCTTAGATATCAGGCAACAGCTACATGCATGATGAGATATCACACAACCTTCTGCATCATGTGGTGACAGCCATGTTGGTATAAAACTAATTCTTACAGGAATTAACCATGACATCCACTGATCACAAATAACACTATCACTTCATAGCACAACTCTTGGCTACCATAAACTGACATCAGTATACAACCATGTTGTTTCATTGTGTATATACTCACAGAACTCATCTTGCCGAAACTGTGGATAGACTAAGCTGCCTCTTGCAGAAAAAGTTCACGAAAACCGAGCCAAACCCTGCTTCACTGCAAGAAGCCAGTTGACTACAGTCAGTCATACAGTGAGCCCAGTAGAGCCATATATGGAAAGTGCTATACAGAGAATGTTGGCCAGCTAATTTGGGAAGCAGCATTTCGTATGTAAACAGACAAGCCTGAGTGGAGAGGATAGCTGTCTCACAGATGGTTCTAGTCATCATCTCAGATTGCAGTCAGCAGGCACAGTTCATTGTAGGAGATGAGGGGTGTTAGCTTGCCAGCAGTTCAAGTCCAAGATAAGGCACATGATGACAAAGTAATGTTTTGACTTGGGTATCAACTTGATCTTCATTGATATGCCTGGTGCCATTGGGGGAAGAATTATCTTCAACAACAGAAAGAGAAAATTTAGGGAAAGAATATGGTCAGAGCATAGGAAAATGAGCAGTTTAAGTTTATTGATAAGTGGGGAAACCAAATATACGTAACTGCAAAACATAATCTTTCCATTCTCATCAAATACATTAAAATAAAAACATTCTTTGGTGTATGACCAACCTCATGTTTAACATATAAGAACATATTACAGTACATTTTTCAGTCAGTGATAACTAATCAGAAGCTGACATTGTTTTTTGGAAGAGAAAAAGTTTATGATTTTAACACACTTGATGGAGTACCATTCCAAACACCAAGAAATTTCCAACATAATATCAAAATCATTTTCGATTAAACTTGATAAACAAGCCGTTGTGTTGGTACACAATGTTGTGGTAATAAACGGGTCAGTGCTTTAAGTCACACAAAGAAATCACCATTTGAAAGTTAAGTCTAATTTCTCTGAAAGTCAACCGTTTTTCTCCATTCGAAGTTTTTTGGTGATAGTATTTCATAAAAAACACATCTTCAAAAGACATTTGCTGAACGTCATTTGGAATAGTATTTTTGAATATGGGTTAGCGGCAGGCATGCTGTTTACAACATAATTGCTGCAATATGTGAGGGTATCAGCAGAAGGCAGACAATGAGAGAGCTGGACTATGTCAAACTGACAATGACACAGCTGTATCCTGTGGAGTAGCCAATCAATGAAATCAGGATACTCATCCCACAGTGTGGGAGCGTAACTTTGCATCAATGGAAAATGAGGTGAATCTGGGGGAAAATATGAGGAGATAACCAAGAAATGAACCCACCATGACAATGTGTCTCAAAAAGAATTTTATTAATAGATCTTAAGAGATTTAATAGCCTTTAGTATACCCATTGCTAAGAAACATGCCAAAAATTTTTTTAAAATATTTTTCTGTTATCGAAGTTGTACGCAATGCGTGGAAGACCGTCTCCACCATTGTTCTTTTACCAGTGCGATACTGAGGAGTTGTGAGGAAAATCTTTTTCAGACATGAAAAGGTGTGTTTGTAGAGGCTGTAGCAATAGCAGCTTCACTGAGAATGCCTCTTTGTTTAAATTTCCTAAATACGTGAACATTGTACAGATATGGCATCAGTTTGTGTACCACACGAGAGCCTGGAATGTCAGTGTGGAACACACGATTTAATTGTGAGCCACACTTTGAGCGGCACATTTCAAGTAATTGTGTTTCGAACAAACACAACAGCGGCATTACGATGAAGGACAAGCCGCCTTGTAAGTGCATTTGAAAATTTTATAAATAATGATGAAACTGTCTGCATTCTAGGGTGAATGATGTCAGGCTCTCGGTCCTGGCCCAGATCGAGTGATACAACACCTGTATGCATTATGTTTAGACCATGTTCATTCCATCATGGCAATAGCATGACCCAGGTTTAATGTAGCCTTTGTCATCAGAGATTATTAAGTTTCAAATTGGAGGATATGGACCACCCCTTGGTTCAGTTGGTTGTGGCTCATATATGTCTGCAGCATGTCTTTTGCAAGTGGGTTGTGGCCTCAATGCCCAGGAAAGTTTGCTAAATGGGAAATCAATTCACTGTCTCATTCTTCAAGTACTTGAGTGTGATGCCCATATCCACTCTCTCCCCTGTTAGCATACTAATTGTCCAGTTCTCACTCAAAATCGTCCTCGTCTTCTGATCTGCTGCATTTCACCATTGCAATTGATTGTCAAGTGACCAAACGTTTTCCACCCATTACATCATATGGCGGGGAAAACTTGGAGATAACTATTTTTTCTTCAAAATTAAAAAAAAATTCAACTATTTGGCATCAAAAGTGCTTATTTAGGTAGATTTTATGGTATTTATTGCATATTAACTAATTAAAACCTCAAAAACTAAGAAAATACATGGTGGGAACTATTTTAGTTGGTTTTTATCGCATCCGAGGTAACTCACCCATGAACCCAGTATAAATCGCTTTCAGCTTAAATAACATAAAAACAGCCTCAGGGTAACACTGTATAACCACAACAAATTTTGCCTTACAGGGGGGAGGCCAGTTGTGATTCATGATTCAGGAGAAAAATAGTGTAAAAGGTGGGAAGCTTATAAATAATATGGGCAAAATAAATAATTGGGCAAAATAAAAAATAATTGGGCAAAATAAATAATATGGGCAAAATAAAAAATAATTGGGCAAAATAAATAATATGGGCAAAATAAATAATATGGGCAAAATAAATAATATGGGCAAAATAAAAAATAATTGGGCAAAACTACTACTTGTGCAAGTCCAAAATTGGCAAGTGTATCCTAGGGTTTTTAACAAAGTCCCTGTTCTGTATAGTCAGAACTCACAGTATGGTTAACTTTGACTCAGAATGAGACTGCAATATTTGTCTACAAGTACTAATACCATCTCTAGTCTGCTGACATTATGCAACTGTTGGGAAATACCTCAGGGAGATAATCTCCCTCTTCCAAGGAAGGACAACAAACCAAAGATTGGTTAAACAGTGCACTCCCTACCAGACAGACTGGCCCACATGTGTCACTCAAAGTGAATGAAGGATTGAACATCATACTTGAACTAATTCATCAATCAGTTACTGTAACAAGACACAGGTTTGTGTTACCTCCTAGTAATGCCTAAAATAAACAACAATACAATGCTCTTAAAGCAAAATATCATTGTTATACAATTAAAATTGAATTTTAAAATAATATACAATGTTAAAAAGTACAAAGTTGTATAAAATACAGCAAGACTTGTACCAAATAATACAAAGTATTTTTTTAAAATTTATACAGACTAAAAGCTGTATTTGTCCGCAAAACGTTGAACCCTCACCAGTCGGCATTCTGTCATAAACTGGGGCAATGACATTAGTTTTTCCCTTCAAAAATAGTAGTAACAGAAGCGTGCATGTCAGCTGCTCTGCAGCTAATGAGTCAGAGATCAGTTAAATATTTAATACCACTTAACAACTACAGGCAGGAAGTCATAAAAATAGCCCAAACTCAGACATGAAGGAACACAAAATGGCTAGCTGAGAAATTTTTAACCGACAGGAATTTTAATGAAGTGCAAAAGGTTATCACTAGGATTTGATAGTTGGTGCCAGACAGACAGACAACAACAAGCAATGGGCATGTCTAATTATTCCCCCAGGTGGCAGCAGCGTGCAGGGGTTATCATGTCCAATACACCGTTTGAATATTATTATGCCTTTCAATGCAGACGAACAGATTCTAAAAAACTCAGATTAAACGAAACCAGCAGCTGCACACAAAAGTCTGGAAGCGATAAGGTGAGATTTGATATCAAATAAAGAAGTTATAATAACCAAATCAGTTTGTAGTACAATGAAGCAGATGTAAGGTTCAGCTACTACATGTTCTGAACTTATGAACAACACTTTCAAGTACAAATTAAACATCCTGGGTAGTATACCAAACAAATGCAAAATATCAGTGAAAATTTTGCAAAATAAAAATTCGTTCTCACATTTTCTTCATTATTCCTCGTTTTCTTTACAATGACATAGTTCGGCCTGCCAATCTTCTGCTTTCTCTCCTCCTCTTCCAGCCTCTTTCGCTCACGTTCTTCTTTCCGCTGTTGCTCCAAAGCCTCTTTCTCACGTTTCTTTTCTGCCTAGAAGAGATTGCTGACACTCAGTGCAGTGCATAATAATAATAATAATAATAATAATAATAATAATAATAATAATAACAATAATAATAATAATAATAGTAATAATAACAACAACAACAATAATACATTGCCAATGACCAACCATATTCCTTAAAATTGTGCCACTGCCAAGTTCAAAGACCTTGTCCATCTTGGTCTGGTGTTATCAGTCAGGTGCACAAATAGTCCAATAAGACCTCTCATATTATTAATACGTTAGATATCCACGCATTGATTGGGTCGAGATATAAAGCACCAGATCATTCTGTTCTTGTTTTAAAGTTTAAAATCTCCTCGCCTGGAGTATGTTTACGTGGTATGGACAGGCCTTTAGATTTAAATACTCTTTCGAAAAAATGTAAATACGACGTCTCCATTATCCCGGCAGAATTAAGTAATAATGTGACATTTAATGAAGAAATTTTATGTTTATTTGATTCATTATTGTTATCCTATGAACATCAGAACCAACTTCATATAGTGTATCAGAAATTTGTTGATCTATTCATTAAGGAAACGGATTCCTTGCTGGATTACAAGGATTATTATCAGAGTCGTAAACTAGGAAAGTATTTTAAAAGGAATCAGCTTTATTGGAATTCGGAACTCAACGATTTGTGGACAAAATTAAAGCACATTGAAAAACAACTTTCAAGAAGTCAAAGAGGATGCAGGAATTGGTCATGTTACAAACAACTATTTCTGTCTGCTCGATATAAATTTGACAAAAAAAATTAAATGCGCGAAACATTCATACAAGTTGAACGTTCAGATTGAAATTGAGAATCTGAATACTGAAAATCCTAAGGATTTCTGGGCATATATTAGAAACTGGGACCAAATCAGTTTAGCGAAGTTCCCCTGGAAGTCTTGGATTCAAATAAAATAAACTGATAGAAATTTTGTTTCAAATAAATGGGAAAATGATTACGAACAATTATTTAAAATATGCAGTTCTGAAAATACACTAACCTATAAGATGATTAATTTTATTTGAAAACCTTGAATTTGCAAACGCAGCTAGAAAAAGATTGTTCTAATATTGATCATGGCTTAAATTGTGAAATCTCTATTGATGAGGTTAGAACTGTCAAGAAAGCAAAGAATAACAAAGCCGTCGGCTATGACTGTATAGCTTATGGGGTGTTAAAATTCGAAATTATTGTTTTTCTAACCCAGTTGTTTAATGAATCTTTTAAGCTATGAATTCTACAGACGACCCTAGAATAACTTTGAACTACTGTGGGATTAGCCTTCTTTCAAATATTTATAAACTCTTCAGTACTGTGTAAAATAATAGAAATGTGGGTTTCTGTGAACAGAACAATATTTTAGTTGATGTGCAAAATTGTTTTCAAAGCCTGAATGGTCCTGTATTGATCACATATATGTCCTGTCATCAATTATTCAAACAAGAAAGTTGTCTAACCTTTTTACATTAATTTGTAACATTTGAGGACATCAACACGCTTTTGACTGACAAACCATGAAGTTTTGTTTGATACATTACTACAAAATGATATTAATGGTCAAATGAGGGATGCAATTCGTGTGCTTTACAGAAGTTCATTGAACTGTATACGATTAAATGGCACTCTGTATCCGTAGTGGTTGGTTCACTACTGAAAATGGTTTCCGTCAGAGGGGCGTATTATCACTGACATTCTTTGCCTTATACATAAATGACTTAGCTGTGGAAATTAAACAATTGGGTAAAGGTGTCAAATGTGGCCCGGACAATATTTCAATGCCTCTTTATGCTGACAATATTTCAATGCCTCTTTATGCTGACAATATTTCAATGCCTCTTTATGCTGACAATATTTCAATGCCTCTTTATGCTGACAATATTTCAATGCCTCTTTATGCTGACAATATTTCAATGCCTCTTTATGCTGACAATATTGCACTTTTGTAAGAGAATGAAAATGACATGCAAGATATGTCGATGGTTTTAAGAAACTGGACAGGGTGTAAAAAGTGGAGAATGGTTGTAAACATGGCAAAAACTAGCGTCTATTTTCGAGCTAAGTCTACACCTTTAAGCAATTTTGAATTTATTTTTAAATAGTGTCATTAGTTATAATTCCTCATACAAATATTTAGGCTGTATTCTGGATCAACACCTTGACTTCAAAGAAAATTTCAATACATTATCTGAAACTTCTGGTAGAGTGTTGGGGAAGATATGGTCAACATTCCATGTTAACAAGAATCTGAAGGATACAAAACATAATTAAAACATTATTTAATTCCTGTGTGGCACCAATTTTGGATTACGGGTCATCTGTTTGGGGTTACAAAAATTTTGGTAATGATGAAAATATTCAAACAGAGCTATGCGTTTTTATGTAGGGGTCAACTGATTTACAGCCACTCATGCTGCTGGTGGCGATATGGGGTGGGATTCCACCGGAAACAGATTTAAATTGAACATGTTGTGTCTTTGAAACAAATTGGTGACCACAGGTGGTGATAGGTTACCAAAAAATGTATTTCTATGGGAGTACTCTGTTGGTAGAAATGATTAGATGGACGGTATCAAAAATTTGTTTACCACAATTGGCATGCAATCCTGTTTTCAAAATTTGACTACTTGTAACACAGTAGATGCTTGAAACAAACTATTTGAATACTCGAAACATGTTTGGGCTGAGTCTGTTGTAACAAAACCCAAGTTAAAAACCTACATTTTACGTAAGCACGAGTTTTTAACTGAACCGCATGTGAAGCTTAATTTACCTCATTCTGAGCGATCTCTTTTGGCTCATAGAGCAGGAAATCAACCATTGCACTTGGAAACAGGTCGTAATGTAAACACACCTATGAAAGACTTTGCTTGTGTTATGATTCTGGTTCTGTGGAGGATGAGCTACATTTTGTGTTTGATTGTTCTCTTTACAACTCACAGATATCTATTCCAATTCATAATGTTTCACTTTAAGTCCTGAACTGTGCAGATTTCAGAAGATTAGAGATATTAAAACTGCCGTTTCAGTGTTTCCCTAGGCCATTCGCCAAATATATCAAGTCTGCTTTTGAACTTAAAAACCGACGCATTTATGGTAGGCCTACATCTGAGTTGTGTGGTTAAAGTGACTAATAAGCCCAACTGGGCTGGGTACTTATCTTTCTTACGAATGTTATACCTATAACTGTTTGAATTAATTGTACTTGTCACCATAATAAATATATACACATATAAATACAAACTACATAGATACATACATACAATCTGCATATTAATTAGCCTGCCTAAGGACTGTGTTGTAACCATGTACTGTATGATATTACGGCCCGCATAAAAATTAATGAGCATGTGATCCATGGAATAATTTTGAACTAATGAAAATAAGTATAATAAATTATAAAAAGCAAAATCAGACATGTTTTCAGTAGATAATACCAGTTTGTTCTGGCAAAAATTGCCAAGGACCCACCGTCTGGCAACATGCCAACTTATGATTTAAGTAGACCACTAACTTTATAAAACTGATCTCCACCTGTACCTAACTCAGAGTATAAGTGTTTTCTAAATTTGGGGACTGTTCAAAAACAGGCTCAGTATGTTTGTTTGACTCATCAGGTCAATTCATGCACCAGGCATGGTCTCTAATGAACTCACACTTTAATTCTTGTCAAGAAATTACACTTTGTCTACAAATTCTACAGATGGTAAAAAATATTATTTTGTTCCAGCTTAGATCCTGTACAATTCGCAATGTTGTCTATCCAAAACTCAAGAATTAAAAGACTGGAGATTTGTCCATGTCCAAAATACACGTGTTGTCATGGTATTATCATACATGGCAAGAGAAGCATGTCAACCATTCACAAACTGAATCAGATGTAGAGCACAACAGCAACCATACCAGGGATCTAGTGGCAATTTTTGTTGACCTGCAAGTAATCAACGTTGCTTGCAAATCCAAGTAGACTTCAATAGCACTAGAACGTATGATAGGACCTACACTAGGACCTTGCAAAAATCTAGCCAAAATCACGTGTTCTCATTTGAAATACACAGCAATATCTCACGTAATCTCGTGAAGTCTTGCCTTTTAGCAAGGTCCTAGCGTTACTCAACTCTACCCTGTTTTCAGACCTTGTTATGCTAAAACTTGCAGTGTTCAGAACTTGAGAAATATGAAAAACGCAAAAATGTCGGTGCAACAAATTTCAGAATCAGAAAAATTCAATTTCGGCTTGGATTTTGGTGCCGCAAATTGGAAAATGTTTAATCTAAGTAAAGAAAAAGTTGAGATAAGTTTATGACCATGAGGGTTAAAATTCGACAATTTTAAAAGTCTTCTTTTGCCCTACAGGGGTTTGCAAAAGCCCTTTAAGTAAGCAAAAAATAGTAAAAAATATTTTTGAAGCCCATGTGTAATTAAAATTAAAACTGAAAGAAAGGTGTCCAGGTAACTTATAAATATCATTTCAGGTAATCAGACAAAAACACAAAATGATAATTTTCAAAAAAAGATGTTAGCAATGACATTTTCTGCTTTAAGATTCTGACAGTGTCCAATAGGCAGCGCTACCAGCTCTATCAGACTACTAACGCCTCACCTCCTCTGCACGGAATAATTTCTCTCTTTCCAACCTTTCAGCTGCCAGTTGTCTCTCCTCTTCTGCTCTCTGTCTCCGTCTCTCTGCCTATAACCACACCACAGATAACTGACTTATAGTAAAGCTTAATATCGATTTAGAACACAATATAGTGGAGCAGTAAAATTTTATTTAGTCAAATGTTTTAACAAAAACAGA
The DNA here is from genome assembly GCA_002633005.1 of Phoronis australis. NCBI lineage: Eukaryota > Metazoa > Phoronida > Phoronidae > Phoronis > Phoronis australis. The sequence goes on along the minus strand of NMRA01000134.1, from coordinate 334,145 downwards.
TGATAACTTTTCTTAGCTCCACAACTAGCAGTTACTATAATGCATCTGTCACTTAACAATAAAGTGAAATTTTGGGTGTTTTTAACACTTGACTAAGCCTTTGACATTTGAGTTATAACATTTTTTAGACTTCAGGAAAAGTGACCTTATCACATAACATCATTCTGGAAATTTATCTAAATTATTAACAACCCCGTGGTGTTCCATGCAGTCTCCTAGAACACTATAGAACAACTGAATGTGCGACTACAAAAAGCCTTGTTGAGGAAAACATTTGACACAAATATTTCAGTCTAGGAACTTAACACTTGAGAATTCTAGCTAGGTTAACCTTCATGTTTTTGTTTTAGTGAGTTTGGTCACATGTTTTCTATTCTGTTTGGTACCAAAATATTTCTAGTCAATCCCACTGTGACATTCACATGCCTATCATTTTTATGTGAAACTTAATACCAACAATTACGTCATGAATCCCATTGCTATTGTTTTGTTTCAGGCCTCACATAAAAATCAAACTTAACCAGCCAATAAGTGTATATTACATTTTGTGCACCCCAACACTGTGTATATTACATTTTGTGCACCTCGACACTGGTGAGCACCTCAACACTGATGTGCACCTCAATAATGGTGTGCACCCCAATACTGGTGTGCACTCCAACACTGGTGTGCACCTCAATACTGGTGTGCTCACGCGTGCTGTAAAAGGCACAACCAAGCAATAAAGTCATTGTAACAAGAGCAAAGCGGAGTGTTGAAATGCGCCTATGAATGCACCGCAAATAGTGTGTGCTTCTAGGGGTGCTTATGTGGAACATAAAAATTGCCACTGTATGATGCAAAATACATCGAATCTATCCGAAAACTGGTATGTGTCATCAAAGCTATTTACCAAATTTCATAAAAATCTATCAAAGAACTTCTGAGAAACTGAGGAAAGCAAAAAAAAATGAAATTGCCACTAGGAGGTTATAGGCGCAAAAAACATAACTGCCACTAAGAGGCGCCACAGTAGATGACGTCGTCAGAAAATCATTGTCAGACTTCCCCTTCACATTAGGAACATACATGCCAATTTCCACAAGCATCCTTAGAGTGGTTTGGTTGACAGAGGGGCAGACGCCAAATAACAGGACTCAAAAACAGGAAAAATGGCCACTGGGTGGCACAAATCACCCAAATCAAACTGAAAACCAAAGAATAGCGTCAGCTCATTAATAGATGCCTATCTGGCAAATTTTATGACAATCCGTTGACGACCATTGAAGATACAGACTGAGGTAACACTAAAAAACTAATGTTGCCACTAGGGGGCACAGCGATTGTCCGATTCATCTGAAAGTTGTCGTCGTTTGTTGTGAAGTTCATATAAATACACTTGCTAAATTTGATAAAGATCCTGCAGAGGGTTTAGGAGATACAGCCATGGGCGTAAAAAAACTGCCACAAGGAGACGCCACAGCAGTTGAGGTCATTAGAAAATCGTCAGCCCTCTTCATATTAGGAACATACATGCCAATTTACACAATAATCCTTAGAGTGGTTTGGTTGACAGAAGGGCAGATGCCAAAAAACAGACTTGAAAACAGTAAAAATGGCCACTTGGTGGTGCAAAATGCCTCGAATTCAACCAAAAACTGGATGTTAGCTTCACCTTACTAATAGATGCCTAGCTGCCAAATTTTATGAAAATCTGTTGACAACCTTTGAAAATAAAGAGGTAAACATAAAAAACTAAAATTGCCACAAGGGGGCACACCAGAAGTCCGGTAGGTTCGAAAGTCGTCGTCCTCTGTTGTCAACTTCATATAAATACACCAACAAAATTCAATAAAGATCCTGTAGAGTGTTCAGGAGATACACTTATGGCCGCAAAAACAAACAAAACTACCACTAGGTGGCACCACAGTAATCGAAGTCGTCGGAAAATCATCATCAGCTGCCCTCATCAAAGAAAGAGCATATGTGCCAATTTTCAAAATCATCCCTAAAGCGGTTTGGTTGATAGAAGGGCAGACGCCAAAAAACAGTAAAAATGGCCACTTAGGTAGCGTAAACTACCTCGAGTAAGTCCGAAAACTGGAGGATGGCATCATCTCACTGATAGGTCCTAACTTCCAAATTTTATGAAAATCCATGGAGCACCTCCGAAGATACAGACGTAAGCATAAAAAACTAAAATTGCCACCAGGGGACACACTGGTAGTCGAAGAGGTCCGAAATTCGTCGCCATTCGTCATCAGCTTCATAGAAATACACCTGCCAAATCTCATCAAGATCCTGTGAGGGGTTTAGGAGATACAACTGCGGACGACGGACGCCCGGATGCCCAAACACAGATGACGGCAATATGTGACCACATATAAATATGTGGGCACATAAAAATATGCTGCAACAAGACTGTCAACATTAGTGTTCCATGATATAGCTGCATTTCGCCGTGTTTAGCTGGCTAATAAACAAAAATCAAATTCGGCCTTTTATTCTCATAAAATCAGTCTGACAGTATTCCTCATTATGATAGGATTCTATTTCTGTTATCAACTTAGGTCACAAACAATGATGCATACACGTGCCATTATTAGTGAGTCACTGATGGTTTCAAGGTTCTTGTTCACAACTTAGGGTTAAATTTTTGTTTCTTGACCAGCTGAACAGGACGATATAAAGCTTTACATTACAGCAACACATGTAAACTGAAAGAAACAAAATAATTATACATAAGAAAGATCAAAACTAATCAACAAGCTCTAAATGCAACTCATACGTTCATCATCCACAATTACCAACAGGGGACATAACTTCACTCAACGTAAAAATGATTTTACCAAATTCCAAAACGAGTTTCATTTTATTTCATTGGACAGGTTTCCAAAACTTGACCAATTATGCCCCACCCGAATTCCTTGCCTGTATCCCATATTTGACAAATAAATGATTATCCACATGAAGAGGGACTATATAGCTTTCATAAATATACCTACAACATTCATTAAACATACAACAAATACTTCACATCGAATGCTATGAATAAAGACTTGGAGGAGTGTCTGAGTTATTGCTACAGTAAAATCATTATTACTTCTAACCTAATATATTCTCTATCACAATTTTTCATCCAGACAGAAAATGCATGGAATGTAAGTCAATAATCGTAAATGAATAAGCAATGTCCCGGGGGTATCCAATCATTTTTGACAAGCTAATGTTGCGTTACATTTGCAATACAGATTTCATACTGGAATATGTGATGTACTAATTGTATCACTTGACCTTACCTAAACACAAAAATACAGTGTTCTAATTTTCAGAAACAAAACCTATCAGTAAAACAACACAATGTAGTTGTTTTGCTTATTGTTTGTCTAACAATTAGTTTCCACAGTTCTGTATTCACTGGCTTCAACAGTTCCTGTGAATACTCAGAGAGCTTCTCAAGGCCTGCCTGAACATTTCTGACAAAGCAAGAACACACATTAGTTCTACTAACCCCCCCCCCCNCCCCCCTCAATCTTTGTCACGAACAGGTTTTGTTCGGGTGGAGCAAGCTTATATTGCTTCAATAACAGGTGAATATGTTGGAAATATTATCTGTACCCATTCAAGGATTCGCTATGAAAACCAGTGACTCCCTCCGTGGGATTGAATGCGAGTCCATCCAAGTACACCCTATTACAAGTAGATCAATGGGGTCAACTGGGCGTTAGATCTCGTAGGTAGGGATCTAGGGACCTAAGGCCCCTTCTGGGCATAACCAATGTGTTAATGCAAGGGCTGTAGTGAACGTTTTTCCTTGTAAACCATGACAAGGTGGCCAGATCATGCTAAGCTAGCTTTGACAGTGGAGCTCCCTCTGATATGAGGAGAGATAGAAATCAATATTTCCAAATGAGTGTTTATTCTGGCCATAGTATAAATAGCAACAAACACGATACATGACTGGGACTTTACCAACAAGTCCTACTTCATGGTCTGCTCACATACAGGCAGGTAACGAACACAATGGACGTTACTGCAAAACTAGTTCTATCACTGTTCATTAACAGAAATGCTTAAAACCTTTTGCTTATGACCAGATTCTTTCTTGGAGACCTCCGTAACATCAACAGTGCAACTATCTGCATCAATAGCGTCCATGTCCACACAACCATCCAGCATATCTTTGGCCTCTTCACATATTACACCATCTTTGTTAGAGCCTTCCTTCTTTCCTTCAGTGTCTGAGGGTGTATTGCCCATAGTAAGGAGTCCAAACCAATATCTTGGGCTAACCCCACCGGAAAGAATTTCCAACTTTGCACACAGTCCCTATTGAACCACCTTTTGGCCTGCAGAACTCAGGCAACACTAAGAGGTGTTAATGGCAGCTAGCAGAGACAGTATACTAATAAAGACTGTTCAGTTGTAGGTGATGAGAATCACCTTACTTTTGAACAGTGCAAACAGTATTGACATGAGCTAAGCTGGGCTGAGTGGTTGAAGGTGAGTAAAGGATGAAATCTCAACTAATCCTGTACCAACACGTCTCTGAGTAAGTACACTGAAAAACCCCTTACTACTACCAGCATTTCAAATGTTTCAAAACATGCCTTAGTTAAAATCTGGTCACCAAGTTAGGAAGCAGAATGGCAGAGGAGTGATACCTTACTTTTTCAGTGATAAGATATAGTAGTAGCAATGCTTCACAAATTTCAAATTTTGCACAGTAGCGATCACCATCAGGAAATTTGGTGAAAGACTGTGGCCATCAGAGACTCATAGGAATTCCAAAGCGGGGGGCCATATCAGACCTTACATAAGTTGTGACAAGTGTGAGGTGCCAAGCAGTTAGAGGGGAAAGGTTGCCAGTTGTGAATTGCTGAAAGGACGATAAAGAGAAATGAATACACATGAAAAAGTTTACTGCTTGTCCTAGCACCTTGTTGAATATCTGGTTGTCTGAATGATGGAGTTTTGCTGGTCTTTTAACAAAAAAAGCAATAAACAAGAAATTATGGTAAGCAAACAAGAATCAAGGAGAAAGATATAGTTGTCATCATAATACATGCATCAAGTGAGATCTTTTACTCCAGATAGTAATGGCAATTTATGTCTTATCAAATAGTCCATTGTCCTGACAAGTAGACATAGGCCCTAAGAGCCCTTGGCAAGGAAGGAGTTTACTTAGTTCATAACTAAGATCCAGACCTTCACTTCTAGGACTTACGGAAATGGCTTGAGCAGGGAATTACTGCCCCACCTGCCAGTGAGTTATAGTGGAAGTACCTAGTGTGCACTAACTTGTGATAAACACAGAAGACAACATGGTTATAAGTTATGCACATATTTGGAAATCTGTTCCGATTAAACAGCAGATTTGGCTCTCTGTTGCAATGAAAAAACAGATCTAGCAAATCTGTTGCAATCCAAAAATAGATCCAGCAATCTGTTGCAATCGAAGAAGATCAAACTGTGTTGAATGTCATGAATACAAAATATTCAGGGACTTCTCTATGCAGGGTTACCAAGGCGATGACTATATTATGGGTCAAAACCAGTGGTGTTGACTTTTAAGACATTCTAATGTTTTCATGCATTAGAATTTTTATCATGACTTTAAGTTTCCTCAAAACATCACAATACAAGTTTCAAAACCTGGGAGTTCATTGCAAGTTTCAAAAAAATTTCCAGACAGAAAAGCCACATTCAGGCACAGCTTTCAGTTTGTGTTCAGTTTGTGTTCAGTTTGTGTTCAGTTTGTGTTCACGTTGTGTTCACTTTGTGTTCAGGTTGATTTTCAAACTTTTTAATAAGATGCCTAGATGTTCCAAATTTTTATCACACTGTAGACCTAGGGCAAACCTTATGTACTCTAGCAAGAAGTAGGTGATTATTATAACATCTGATACACTTGGTAGAGGGCTTTTTCAAGTGAAAAACTGCAGGCACATCACGGGCTCAACAACTTGTGTGACCGTTATGTTGGGACACGTGCCCATGGTGTCAGTCTTGCTTTGTTTTTATTTAGATTTTTTCAAAAAATAATTCTAAAAAGAGGCAAGACACCATTTCTAGTCGTCCATTGGCTCACAGGTGAAGTTTTGGCATGTTAACCCTTCTAAAACACACAAGCAGCCTCACTTTAAGATTTCAAAAATAGACTACGAACATGTATACTCACTGATTTCTCCTTCATTATCCTAAGCTCTTCCTGTTCACGTTCCCGGTCGAGTCTCATCTGTTCCTGAACCTTAAGTAAAAGTTCTTCATCATTCTCTTCACGCTTGTGTTTCAGCTATTGAGAACAAGTGCAATGTGTTAACCTCAATATAAAAGTATGACATTCTTTAGGATATCTCAAATCTTATTCTCAAAAATTGGCCATTTTTACAATATTTCCCATATGTCTAGCAAAATACCTTATCTTCATTCTCAGGGAACTTCAAATACGAAATGTACACCGTGTAGCAAGAAAAAGATTTGGCAGAACCACCTTGGAACCGCACAACCGCGTGGAAATTTATTTACTACTTATCCGAGGTCAAAGGTTACGGGGCTGTCATGCAAATAGAATCTCCTGCCAGGCGCAGAGCAGCTCCGTATATACCTTAAGTCCTTTCATTCACCGACTCGACATAATATTGCGCCAACAATGTGTACATATAACAGAAAAATGCCGGGGGAAACGAAGATAAAATGTAGCTTTGATCCTGAGACAGTTGTGGGTCTGCATGCATACAATTGTTGAGAACAAATGCTACGAGTCGCCTCATGCCTCTGTGACTTCACAAACACAACAAGTTGTTAAAAGAGATAAATCCACACCCAAATTCCTTAATTCAGGTAATTTGACATTTCGCTGTTTCAATCTCACATGCTCACGTGCTTTAACCTCCGACCCGATTTCTGTATCCATTTCCTACTTGGTTTTCATATCAGTCTCTCAGCATGTGGTGAATTGTTGACCTACTTTAAAGTGGACCATAATGCACCAACAAGTTGGCTCCGCCCGCATGACCTACTTGGATAACATACATTGGGAAATGACTTGGCTGATAAAACGTTTTTGTGGTAATAGAGTTGATTGTGCACTGCAAATTCAGATGACTTTGTGCATGAATGTTGAAATAATGATCGTGGCCAAGGGGTGTATAAGTTATATTGACCAAAACAAGTTTTCACGGAATAATTAACTGAAGTCCTAAAGATTTTCAAGTCTCGCCACACCATCGGCTATTTGTCGCCTTCGGCAAACTGACTTAATTTGAACTTAGGAGCACGAGTTCTTGAAAACGGCATTGTTGATTTCGCTGAAACTTTTGAAACTGAATATTTATTCAACAATCTCAAAAACACTGTTGGCATTTTCGATATAAAGGTCTAGCTTTTGCGTAATGTAACAAAGACAAAAACGAATCCTTTTTTTTACAACGTGCCTTACGTTTTGTGAGTTGATTTGTCAAAGAAATCAAAGGAAAAGGCAAATCGAAAATTTCCTAACAGCGTTTTTTAGGTAATCTGAGAGGGGTTATTTTGTTATGAATGTACCTTTCTTAAAAATGAAATTTTGACTTAAAAAAGGTGTTATCGTAATAACACTAATGGCATATAAATGTAAAATATATTTTCATATTGCCTGATCTTTTCCTTTTAGAAAATATACACTGTTACTAGGTGACAAGCATATTTTTTGATACATGAGTTCGAATAAGGTTTGAGATCACATTTCCTTCTAAGTTACTCAACAGTATAAATTATTGTTCAAACATTTCCATATCGTGATTTTTATTCTCAAACAGATCATTCTGGGAATTGGCAAGTTAAAAGGAATTATGTCAAAAGACATCAATTTCAAAAGAGTTGAGTAACCCTTCAAAACCAGGCTATGTCATTATCAGGGGTTGGTCAACCCTTCAAAATAGGTGACACCATTATCAGTCACAGATTCACAGGTTATCTTTCAATCTATTTTGTTGGTACAAACTACTAATTGTCACGGTAACTAAAACTTCAAAAGCCAAGTGATAGAATTAACCAGACAGACCAATTGACAGAAGTGCCCCTTTAATAATGAGGATTTTGTCAGTTTGGGATGCTAAAATGTATCAGAAAAGGTGAAAATTTAATGTTTTAGATTTGAAGGAAGGAAATTTACAATCATGAAAACAGTTCCAAATAGGGGATAATTTACAGTTTTTAATGCTCAACTATTATGTACTTCAGCATTACAGTTCTGATACACATTACCTGTTTTCAAGAAATGAGTGTTGGTACTCAAATTTACTAGTAAGAACTTTTTATTGCACTATAGTATAGTAGACTTTTTGTAAATTTCAACCAAAGAAATTTGCTCAAGTCATTCATTCCCTTCATTAAAATGTGTCGAGATGTTTCATGCGGTAATCTTCTGTTCAAGTAAAAAGCAGAGTGCCAGGACACATTACAAAAGATGGTTAAATTTGACACAAGTTCGTTTGCTAATACACAAGTTCCAAAAAATGGTTGGAAAAGTTTTTAACATGTTTACTTTCATCCAAATGTCAAAATTTGCCCAGGAAAACAATGAAAATCAGCCAAAAAGTCTACTCTGAAATTTATCCATTTTTCAACAAAAAAAAATTCTTTAAGCAATGTTTCGATCTTATCAAAAAGAGTAAAAAAATTAACACAAATGGAGCAAAATATTTCTCAATCTGGAATATACTTCGCTTCAGATACTAAGCACCAAACATGGAATCTGAAGTCCCACATAGGCATTAAATGTCGCAAAATGTTTGCAAAGCCATTAAACAAGGGAAGACATTCTTGCATTCTTTATATCTACACTGATGAGCCAATAAACATTCCACTCAGATAAGCAACCTGATAACCATAAAACCCATACAATATACAATAATGTTTGTACCCAATAGACATTTTCTATATTGCTTGCCATCATAAAATGCTCCATGTGCTAAATGGTGATTGAAAGTTTGATGGACAGCATTCTCTGTTACTGCATGGTAAACCTGCTAGTAACAGGCTAAGAACATGCTAATATGGCCTTTCAGTTATCACTGCCTTTGAAGCTTCAGTGTTATTTGGGCAATATAAGCCAGGGGTGGACCCAGGATTTTGAGTTAGGGGGGAGGGCCAGGGCAGAGTATTCGACAGAATTTTGCCCGTCAGAGTGAGACATTTGCATCCCCAAACAGCGAAATAGAATCAGGGAGAATTTTAGGGGGGGGGGGCATGACCTGCCACTGTAAGCATTCTGTTTCAATTAATCCATGCACTGTTGCTGGATTCGTTACATAAAAAATCACTGAACGTAAAGAGTGCGCAAATCAAGTTACCACCATACATCATACAGTCTTTGCTCAGTGAAGGTCATATTAACGTCACCTTGCGATAACTTCCATGAACTAGTTTACTAAATAACTCTGAATCTGATGGGAATGGTAATTAATGCTTAACTTCAGACAGTTAACCACAATTTATTTCGAAGCTTTGACAATGGTGGAGTCAACTGTATAGGAAAATGCTTAGTATCAGACATGCTTCATACTGGGCCTCTGTTATAAGGACCTTTGTGCATGCATCACAGACCCTGGTGATTTACAAACTATGCCAAAACCAACAAACAGTGAGAAAATCACTTTGTCAATCATCGCCACCATGACAACGAAGGTATGAGTGATTGACAAAGTTGTGGACACAGCAACATGTATTGGAGAGCAAGCATTTATTCTTCACTATAGGCCTTTTCATACCGACTTAAGTCCGCTCTGAGTGGGGCATCGACGTAAACTGCGAAGTTAACTAAACCGTTCACACTGGCTTCAGTAGTTAACGAACATCGAAGTAAACGGAAGGTGACGCTGTTGCCATCGAAGTAATTGCAAGGTAGCGCTGCATGCTAAGGTTTCTTTAACTGTGACAATTTGGAAACATGAAACTTATTTTTAATTCGATTGGTGATTATTCGAGCAAAATATTATAACTAGTAGTGACTACGCTACCCTTTAGTTGTTGACGATAACAGTGACACCTGGCGATAACTTCGATGGGACCGAAGTAGACCGTTCATACTGCACCACAGCGTCGACGCTGCGCTATGAATTCCACCTGTTTAGTGCAAAGTTAACTGGCGCTGTTAACTTCGATCCAGGACCGATCCATTCATACTGACCGCAATTCCCCAAAACATCGACGAATCGACGTTAGTATGACAGGCCCCTAAGTCAGTTGTATTACCAGACAAGATTGTATTAGCTCCCTTTAGAAACTCCAGTGAGAAACAATTCTAAGCAAAAATAAATACAGGCAAATGCAGATACTAGAAAACTAGAAGTAATTTTGAGTTGGAAGTCTGTAAGCATTAGAAATTTGTCTGAAAATTTTTAAGACATTTCCATATGAAAAGGTAAACAACTTCTTACTTAGCATCACTAACCTACTGAAACTGGTTGATGCCAAGGTCAAAACAATGTGTACAGAGAAGTGGTGAAAGTCACTGTGAGCATGTTTGCTCAAGCTCTTCAGAGACTGCTTAACGTAACCGTGAACCTTGTTTACCAGGTTGTACTTATGTGCAAATATCTTAAATTCCGTTAGCTTTAACCTTACAAAGTACATACTTTCTTAAAGGTGAATAAATTTCCTAGCCTAATTTATTATTCTTGTGTATTTGTCTTTATTTTTTATTAAAAAAATTGACTTTGAACAGAGGTTTTAAAAGTATTCTTCCTCCTGGTTTTTTGTCAGCATGTTGATAATGGCATTTTTGAGGGAACCATCGCAGATTTTTTAAATAGGTTTTAGTTTTTTATTTATCAACTTCTTCAATAGCAAGCCCCCGTGCTCATTATGCATAAAAAATTGCAGGTGTAAAGAATGCACACCGTCAAGATTCGATAAAAATACTGATCCTAAAACGTCCTATTAGCATAAGGCAACTCGTCTTAACTGTCACCAAACCTTACTTGAGACGAAACTGAAAAACGCACCAATCACATTGCAAGTGTTCAAATTGACTTGGGCCAAGAACAGTTTGGTATTCTCCTGGCCAACAATGGCGAACCTTTATCTAAACAGGTAACAGGTACGTGTAGTTACAGAATGGCCGACAAGATGACTGGCAAGTAAATTAAGATAAGCAGCCCTTAGTTATGCTTTAACCATTTTCAAATTTGCTTCCACAGCTTCTATCACTTAATATTCGTGGCAATACTATAAGCTATTGTGAATAATGTGAAAGGAAAGACAACAATTTGGAAAATCTATTTTTTCCTGTCAAAGTAGGCGAGAACGTAAGGTAAACAACTCACCTCATAGGCAACGGTTTCCACCTCTGACATATCTCTGTAAATCAGAAAGATGACAAAATGAAATCAATTAAAGGTGGTGTGTGCAAATATATCAAAAGACTTGTACAGAAACATTCTTGGTCAAACGAAGCTTGAATAACCCAATCTAATATACCAACACAAAAACATAATAATTTTGACACGTATCAACATGTATTTTCATTTGTGGTAATTCCAAATACACAGTGGGGAAAAAGTGGAATTTGATTCAATCACAATTCTCAATTTTTGATCCAATTCTTGCAAGGCAGTCAGTCTTACTAAAAGTCAAAATGACAATTCTGAGAATTATTTTTGTGTGTAATACATAAAGAATTTCTCTACTTTTACAATGCAGAAGTCCAAGACAGTATTTTCTACTGAACTTTCTTTCCAGTTGCAGGTTAGTGACAGGTCAATACACAAATCATTTTAATAGCAGTTATATATGTTATACCAGTGAACCATTCAAAGTGTACATTTAAGATGCCAGAGAACAGTCACAGCAACACTTACCTGTAGATCAGTGTCCTCAAGAAAGGTCTATTGTTGGATGATAGTACTTACTATATTTTACTAGACAAATTATCCAATTAGCCATAGAAAAGGACTTGAACTCGACCAAGGGCACTGCTATGTGTTCTATTGAGAACAGACACTCTGACTTGGAGCTTTTATAAAGATATTAGAATGGCTAGAGTTCTCCTCAACCCTTTTTAGCATTTGAAGAGTTCTGTGTCAGTTTTTTAAATAAAGCACAATTTTTAGCAAACATGTCCACATTTCAAAACCAAATGAATCTTAATTTGGTCAGTTTAGAATATTGATTTCTTGCATATAAAACACTCTAAAATGCTCATATAGAAGACAAATCAAGCAGTCCTCTGAACTGCCAGACTACGTGTGCTGCTTCACAAAAGGTGGGATGAAATATCATCTTTCATGCCACACAACAAAAATGATCGTTAATGAACAATACAAATCTCACTTCAGCTATATCTCAGAGAATATGCCTCCGTCACACATTCCCTCGATAATCCAAAAATAATTGTAACGACTAACAGGCCACCAAACTGTTGTCAACATCATGAATCAGTACTGTCGATCCCATAACATGTTGGTCATTGAGTTAGAGTTCAATTGACGATCCACTGAGTATTAACTGATACATGACCAAGGCATCAATTAAATCAATTTTCAAAGAACACTGAAGCAACATGCAGATACTAAATCTGTTATGACTCAACAGGCTTCATGAAACATCCAATGAGAAGACATGCTTCAACAAACACATGCATTAGGGAGAGGTGTTAGAAGTTATTGTACACCAATAACACAGTGAGGCTTAAAACAATCAGGAAAACAATTTCTCTCGTCATGCAGTGTTCACATTTGCGGCTTCTACGCTGGCAGTTTAAGAATTCAGTTCCAGCTCTGCCTAGCAGGCTCCAAAACAACTCAAAGATGTTTGAATATTCCCTTTTAACTGGTGCTACTGGTACACCATTTGATTTTTAAAAAATCCCGAGGGCCCCTAAAAAATGTTGCCTACATCATCCAAAGTGCAAAAAAGCCAGGAAAATTGAAATACACTTGACAGTATAAGTGTAGAGTTTTCATGTACACTTAGTATGCCACCTGGTGATGGATGTCACAAAATAAACTTAGTACACTAAGTCACTGACCAAACCACATTACAGTAGTGTCGTTCCCATGTGAAATTTGCTCAAAATAATCCTGTGTATTTTTCGAGCAAATTTTCACTAGAAAAAAATGTTTGCCGGGATTCTGAATTCCAACAAATTCCGCTGGATTAATAGCAGAAAACTTTATTCTTGGCCTATTGATTTGTTGGTTCAATTAAAACGAATCATAACACTACATGTGTTGGGGCATACTTGTACCGCACTGACTGTGTAGTATAGTAACAGTGTCTGCCAATAGGGGCAACATAACTTTCAGGTATTCATGAATCCTTTGGAGACATGGCTGTTTGTGGAATTAATCCCATGTGATTTTTTTCTGAAATACTTAGAGGGGTTTTAAACTACATGGAAATGGCACTAAAATCCTTTCTGTGAACCATTATTCTTGCCCAAAGTAATAAAAATTTGCACACACAAGCAGAAGTTCAAGGTGTTAAACCAGTGATGTTTCCACCATAGCATCTGAAAAGATAGTCATAAAATGACTGAAGCACATTTTAACTGTGATTTTACTTAATAAAAGGACATCAAACAACTTTCCGTGCAGTGAACTCTCAAGCCAGTACATGACTCACGACACACTTATTTGTCTACAAATGAAGATCAACCGTAATTCAACACAACACAAACATACAACCTGAGGAATGTCCGTTTGTTCTGTAAAACAATTGTGAACATGATTGGAGGTGCATAAAAATGATACACCGGTAAGAAAGTATAATCTACAGGGGGCGCCCCCACATAGGGGTTGGAGGGAAGTAGTGTCAAGTTGGCGGTTATTTTTCTTATAGTCTGAGGTGGATCTATTTTTCTTTTATCTGATATCATAGACATTTGTAAGGTCTGGGCTAGTATATTTCACCTCATCTGATAGACTCTTGGTGAACATATGTCACAGCAACAAGACTAGTGTGAACCTTTTACATGAACACTCATTCACAGTGCTCTAAATAATACATTGTTTCAGCAATATGACTGCACCAGTATAATAGCAGTTGCCAATAGAAGCAAGCACGATGCCCATTCACCAAAACCAAGCTTACCAGACATTGAAATGAGATTGCACATCTAGCCACAGGTCGCACCCTCCTAGACAGCAGCAGGTAAATAAAGCACCCAGCCCATGGAGACAGTCTAAGCAGCATTATATGATGGCATTCAACAGTAAGATCAAATCTACCAATCCCAATAATGTACAGAATTCGCTGAAGGGATTTTAGGGGAAATCACCCATAATGTGTATGGGGCAGTGGGTTGATATACTGTCACGCTTCAAGACATACACTGTGCTTGAACATAACTTATACGCTACCTGATAACAGGCTCATTCTCAATACGAAAAAATCAATCATTATTGAAAAAACTTGGGATCGCATGCATGTTTTTGAAACGAAAATGACATTTTGGGAGCAACCTGATTGGGAAATAGTCAATCTTGCTACTTTTTCTGAACCTTCCTCACAAAAGACTTGTTGCTAATATTGGGATTGGTCTATTCAATCACATGCTTGAGATAACGAACCTCAATAAGTCCTACCTTCGTTGTTTATGTTTCTTAACCCACCAATCATCTCTGCAAAAGTTTGTCACATGACGATATAACCAAGCGACACAAATACCTAAGCCAAATCCCTGACTTGTACAAGAGGCCAGTTCCTATGGTTCTGTGAGGAGCTCCATGTTTCCTGTTTTTTAAAGCAACTCAAGTTTGACTTGTGAATACACAAGTCCATGCAATTCTGATATACAATGCATGTCATGAACATTACTGTCCAGGGCATTGGAAAATTCAGTAATTGTTTTCAGAGAGTTTTGAAGAGAATGAAGTACTTTAACTCAGAGCACTTGCAGACTTCAGGAGATTGAGTGTATCAGTGGATACTTACAGCTTAGCCATTCTGTAAACAGGACTTTTACACGAAGAAGGTGGTGTCCTACAAAAGACGCAATTTAAGTATAATGTTCAACATTCAATTCTGGCTTTGTAATGACCAATGGTATTTCCTCTAGAGAAACTGTAAAATTAGAGGAATGAAATGAAGATGATTTTTTTATATCTTCTTTCACAAAAACAGAAGACATACAGTGAATGCTATCCTTCAGCACAAGACATGGCAAACAAGTGGTATTTTAATAATGAAAAAGTGTATGGTAGTCTCGTGCTGATATTGAGTGAATAAGGAGGACACTTCCTTAGAGATATCATAGTCTGTCTGTTGATGAGTAACACAAAGAATGAGTGCTGCTACAGGTTTACACAAGCAGGTCACTAAGTTAATGAGTAGAAGCTGTGAAAAAATGGCTAATTGGCTTGGCTAACCAACACTTGTAATTACAATCAAATGATTTTAAAACAGACTCGACTCAAAAAACCTCAAAAGCCATCAGTTTAAAATGTCAATTTTAATGAACACTGGGCAAATCAAGGTCAGAGTGATGGAACTATGACTCCAGTGAAGATTTGTTTGTAGGTCAATCAAGTTATAAATCACTTTCAGGACACACATGGAGCAATAGAAATGGAAATTAATACAAAAGGTCAAAAAGATATTTAATGCTGCAGGGCTTGATTTGTCGACTTAGGAAGCCAATGCCACCTCAGGTTTTGGGCCTGGTAAAATTCCCATGTCGGCTCAAAATCTGTGAATTTGGCCAGGTCGCATTTGGCACAAGTTGGCTGTTCAGCCAGCCTGCACTGTATACCAAGGGGTGACATAGGCCATGCAGCATACAGCTTCTGCATGACACTTCCCTGTGCAATGCCACTCAATCTAATCATCATCATACTGTACACAGACCCTAACCACAATCTGATTTTGGCTTCTTAGGATAAGAAGACAGATTTCCTGTGTAAACTGAACATCAGCATTTTTTGAGAATTTACATATAATAAACACATTGAACCAGTGTTCGATTGGACAACATGAAATTGTGAAGCTCCATATAACGAGTTTTTTCAAGGGATATACTAATTTAAGAAGTTTTGTAAATATTAGAAAACAAATTCACATGATGTTTTAACACTCATTAATGCCTATTTAACAATACATGACAAACATGTTAACTTTAGATTCTTCAGTCCCTATGCTTTTAAACATATTTTAAACAAGGCTAATGTGTACATTTACTAAGTCTGTCTACCTTTTCAAGTAAACTGTAGCCAGGAAACACAAGACACATGAAAGATTAGCAAGCAGAGACATTACTATTTAGCACAACACACACTTTTTATCCAGACATTAAAGAGTACAGGCCTTGTTAAAATGCCTAATTTGCTAAGCAGTCAATCACAAGTCAGGTCCTCAGTTATCTTTACTTAATATTTGTCAAAAATAGAGGTTCAAATTATCACCTTCATCCAGATTGGAGTCAATGAACAACTAAGAAATGTTTGACCTTATGTAAAATCTGTAGGTGAGCATGTGATGGAGGACAGAATGTACTACTAGGTTACAGTAAGTCAAATGAAGGGTTAAGATGATAGCCAGAAGGTGGAATGTGTCACTGAGTCAAATAACTGTTTCACCATCTTGGGTATCACTTCCAACCTCCAGAGAATATTTCACGTTAGGTATTGCTTCAAAAGGGGGGGGGGGGGCTTTGTATTCAACTTTACTTTTTTGTGCTGTGTTCTTGTTTTAAAGAGCAATATACAATGTGGATTACCAAAGTCAGAATGACGGCTGTGAATACAAAGAAGATATCGCAGCTAGATGGAAGGTGAATATTTCAGTTGGTTGACTTTGTATCATCAAATGAGCATTAAATATGAACTTGCTAAAAGGTATCGATTCCAAACTCACTCATCTAGGTTGGAACTGATCACAAAAATGAACCATCTTTCTTATTCTATTCCATGACTGATGACTGGTTTTTCCTAAATTTGTAGACTTCACTCAGGACAAATTTGCATTATCCAAAATATTTTGACAGTTGAAAATGAATCAAGAGTTCGGAATCCCGTTGTGACTTAAGACGCCCATGGGCATTTATTTGGTATTGCAACTTCTGGTGTCAAGTATCCAGATAGTGGGACATTTATTCAGAAAATTTCCTCTTAAAAGCCCACTCCCCGGCAACTTTTTGTCACAAATTCAGTTTTATGGAGCACTTATCATTTAAAAAACTGAACAAGGACCCCATGGAAAGCAGGGTGAACTGATGGGGCTACCCTCATTGTAAATATTACATTAATAAATAATAAATAAATAAATAAGATGTTGGAGAACTTTGCATTTATAAACATAAAATTTAAAGACACAGTTTTAAGTAAAAATGTCTAAGTCAACAAAAC
The DNA here is from genome assembly GCA_002633005.1 of Phoronis australis. Taxonomy (NCBI): domain Eukaryota; kingdom Metazoa; phylum Phoronida; family Phoronidae; genus Phoronis; species Phoronis australis. Next base: position 316,839 of record NMRA01000134.1, on the reverse strand, counting down.
TATGACTTTCTGTTTGCACGCCCCCTTTTATTAATAAACGCCTGGGGGTTTATTTGGTGTAACTAAAATGCCTGAAATTTCCATTTTCCGAAAACACGGCCATGTGCATATAAATCTATGGAAAATCCCAGTAACCATCCAGGATACCTGAGATACAAATCCACCTTCCTCCAATATAATTCACAGCTAAGTAGGTAATACCCTGGGATACCCATCATCACCTCATCTATAAGTCGGAATGGACAAACAACGCTCACAATAAATTAATGCGTTTTTTAAAGATTTGTGAATTTTAAACACCAACCAAAGGACCAGTGGGACACCACTGCAGATAAACATTCCTACTACAGTCAAACCTGGAGCTCAAAACCCATTGCTCAGTATTAATACACAATAGGGTGTTTACAAATTGCATCAATAAAAATACTTCTTCTGTTAATCAGCCCATGCTAGGCCTCTCAGATGTTTCACCTCTTCAAGCTTAATTTAACCTTAATAATGTGAGCAAATAGGATGTTGACTTGGCCAGTCTCTTTTGTGACTGGCCTTTGTGGGCAACCCCTAGTTCACACAATGTGAAAGTGTTATGAACAAAAACATTGAAGTTAATGGGCCTAGGTAACAATACAGAACTTGGTAGATACAGTAGGTCACAATATGTCACCTGCAGACAGGGTTGAAAACAGTACAAATTATCTCAAAGTCTCATTTAACTGATTTTAATGGATGGCTTTTCCAATAATTACTTCCCTATGATCATAAATGGACCATTGAAAGTACTGCTAGTTCACTACTCACAGGGGGTCCACATTTTGAGCTGAACCAATTTTCTCCACTGAAAAGTGGACATCAAAGGGGTTGTCGAAATCTGAGACCTCTGTAAGTGGCTATTGCCAGAAACTCTGTAAAAGAGTTCACCTTAGGAGTAAAAAGCTTTAGGATGCTTTATAGAACCAGAACTGTACACAAGGCTTATATCTCGGTCTGTTGGGTTAAGAAGACACCCATTCAATGCTTTGTTTAAATTGAATTTTAATCAAATAAATAACATAGGCTTTTTGAAGAAGTTATACCTGATCAAGGCAGGTGCTACTGTACATAGGTAGCATATAAAACTCAGATGAGCAGTGACTATCGTAGCCTTTGGGTGTAGAAATCCCCAACGGATACATTTTGCAACAAAACTCCTCAGAAAGATTTTGCAATCACATTGAGGTTTGTTGTTTTAAAACTAATGAAAGGTATGAGGTTGTTTATTCACTTTTAATACAAGAAGCATTTGGAAGACTCAAATCCTAATAAGTTTGAGAAATTTATAACTTTAGGAATGATTTCTCAAAATTTAAAAGCTCTCAACAAATGATTCCATTTAAATCAGTGAGGTTTTGTCGTACTGGCTCACGAAAATGGCATAGGGTATTCACATTTCCCAACAGCACACCTTGTCAAAAATATTGACGACTGCCCCCTGAGTTAAGTCTAAGTCTCTAAGAAACTCTATGTATGACAGTAGTCACTCATAGCGCAGAAAGCCGAGTCGGCTCAAACTTTACATACCGAATCCGAATGCTAAACTGCAGGCTACAAAGTGAATACTAATAACCTTGCAAACTTTCATCGACGATTATAAGTCCGCCCAACGGAAACAGGGGAGTAAGCCAGTATGAAGCCGGTCGGAAAGGTAAACAAACGGCCATGTTGAAAATCACAACTTGGCTAGGGCCTACTAAAGACGGCGCCCGGCTCCGAAACTCCAGATCGACGATCAAAGTTACGGAGCAAGGTAAACGAGGAAACACGATGGCATAAATTACGCACATGTCCAGAAAATCACCAATATGCTAAACACAGTGAGAAAGCAATCCACACATTGTTACCTGCACTGAGCTTGAACCAAAATCCTATCGACGACCTTTCCGGGCCTTCGGTCACGTGGTAGGTCAGTTGTTTGCCATTGGTTTTGAAGTTCTCGAGTTGTCTTTTAGGGACTGACTGGGGTTAATCTCGGGTGCAAATATGCACAGAACTCAGGTTTCTAGGAGGCCTACAAGTTTTAATTCTACATTCGTATTGAAGAAAAGACGAAAGAAAATTCAGCTCCGGAGAAATGTAAATTGGCACGACATTCCGGTAAAACCGCCGGCCGGGTGCAGCAGCCCTAATATTCAGTGAAACATGAACTTGAACCCTGAAAAACTAATTTCGCAAGGAACCGGCCCGTTGGGAAGAACTATGTGCGCAGGGGCGGATACCGGACTTTTAGTTGGGGGGGGGGGCAGAGCTGAGTATTTGTCAGGATTTTGCCCGTCAGCCATTCGCACACCCCGGCGAACTGCGGCCACTGGAATCTCAATGCCGGGGGAGAGTTTTAGCCCGGCGGGGGAGCATGCCCCCCTTCCCCCTCCCTTTAAATCCGCCACTGGTACGGTTACTGTTTCAGAACAGGTGTAATATGTTTCAGGTCACGGATTGAACGTTTCAGCTCGGTCGGAAATTTTGAAATGTTGACCGATGCTGACGCCTCCAGGGCTCAGTACAGGCCGGGCGGATGCCTGCCTCTATGGGGTGACGGACACGTTGGTCGGGATTATCCGCTAGAGCCTAAAGATCTCTTCTTCTTCTAAACTGACAACGGAATAAGATGAGACCATTTTACAAGTTGGTTTAAATCAAACGTTGTCTTTGAAAGAAAGTTTTCAGCTTGCATTATAAGATGTCACTTCATGACGTGTGACGGCAACCGCCGGTTCGCCCTGATGGCGACGTACCCGGCAAGAATATCCGGCCTGGGCGTCGGAAGAGGAGAACTACCCATCATAGAGTAACTAGGTCTCACTTTTTTCGGTAAAGCCTCTCCGTTTACTTTCCACAGTGGAGACCATCCTCAAATGCACCTCCGCCTCCTCGGCCTCCGTTCTCCCTACCCCAGAATTTCCAGTTCTGACCCTTCGCACCACCTCAGAAGTGGAGTGCGACCGCAAAATGCAGCTTTCACGACGACTTTTCATATTTTCCTTGCCATTTGGAGAAATTCGTGAAAAAACTTTTATTGATGAAATGTTGTACTTTCTAATTTAGGTATGTAATAGATCACAACTGAACCTAGTACTGCAGGTTCATATAAAATTTAGCGATGTTGTACTTTTTAATTGTCGCCATGATGAATGGTCTATTGCAAGAAATGGTTTACATGCTTATCACCTGAAAGCGCCGCGCAACATATCACATACATAATGCCTGTTGGCAATTTCAATTAAATATTTACTTAAGTTTAGACTATCAATAATATAATGTCTGTTTTCTCTCCCGATATTCATCTGCTCTAGTCAGATGGGTACGAAGGAAGGTGAAATATTTTATTTTATTTCACGTTACAAAACGCATCAATTGTGTATATTCCTTGCGTGACGCATACGACGAATAACACGAAATTGTGTAAAGAACAAAGGTCGTTAGTCCGCTGGTAGACATTGTAGGAGCGAGGCACTGTTTTTTATGAGCGTGAAACGTCGGAGTTGACATATACTTCCCTGCCGCGCGCGGCTGCGGCCGGCCAGCACACCGCGGACGATATTCTCCTTTCGCTGATGATTCTCCCTCCCGGGCTACTTTTCACGTCCCACGGACATATTTCTCGGCTGGCGCACGGACCGACCATGGCCCCGCACATTATTTCTTGGTTGCAACGGTTATTCTATACCCTCGCACACCGTTTTCTTTTCTCGGACCACTTTGCATAACTTGAGATAATTAAACTCTCTACACACAAATCAACTATGAAAAACTTCTACTTGTAAAAAATACCGCCAATTTTCCATTATTCGTTTAATATGTCAGGAATAGTTCACAGTTACTACCGGCAAATTGGCATATAACGTGCAAAGCAGACTAAACTACATTATTCAAAGTGTTTCTCTGCCACTGAAACAGAAGTCAAACTGTTCACTAGGCATTTTTACGACTTGTTCGTAAAGATTTTGAATTTCTGTTGATGTCGAAGCATTTTACCTTCAGTTTCAAATTTAAAAAAAAACGACGCTGTCATGTGCTCGTCACTTTATCGTATTTGCCATGATTGATTTTGATGGAAAAAGATTTATTCAAAAGTAATTGAAGATAAAAACGCATGATCAAAGTTTTGAACTTCATCGCCCTAGGGGGCGCCAGTTCAGCTCTCCGTCGCTTTGTGTTTCCTACATTAGGGGACACTCAGGTTATTGTCTGTAATTTTGTACTTCGTCACACTAGGGACACTGATTATTGTCTCCCATTTCATTTAATAAAGTCGTAATTTTTATAGTGGATTCTAGTACATGCGCGCACCCAGCCTTTAATATGGGGCGCTCGAATTTCTGGCGATGTGGACCTTTTACTGACAAAAAAAGGGAGGACTAAAAAAACGGGGTACCACCTTCACTGTGCGTCTGTGCCTTTTCAGTGGACTTTTGTCTCGTTTTCTCGGTATGTTTTGTTTCTCCAAGGCGGACCTTTTCGCCTGCTTCGCCAAATGGACCCACCTGGGTGCGCTCATGTAGTATGAGGGAGAACGATGTATATGGTTTTCAACTTCTTCTCATCATAATAAAACGCTATTTTTGCATGGTTTAGTTGTATGTGAAGGAAATTTGTATGCCAAGCAGCAGATGTTTTCTGGGTAACACAAAAATAAAATTATTACATTCTAACTTCCTGGAATTGCTGGTAGGCTTACATGTACGTTTAAATGAAAATGAGGTTGCAAAAATTGAATTGGCCATCGAAAAGGAATAACATTATAATTTTCATGCAGTTTTCAATACCTCCCAAGAGAGTAATTTGTTCTGGTCATCAAAGAAATGATTTACATAGATTTAACCTGCTTTAATTCGTCACTTCGTCACTGTAAAGATTTGTCACGATGAATAACAAACATTATGTCAAAAACCCTGTTCTTTAAAAGCATATTTTCATGTCTAGAATAGTTCAGCCGAAAGTCTGAAATTCCTGTTTAAAAGGGGTCCATAATTTATCGAGTTAAATTTTGTGGAAAAATCAAATATTGTCCTCAAGTTGTCTCAACAAATACAACGGAAAAAACTTCCAGCTGCCGTTTCCATGTGATATTGCTTTCAAGATTCAGTTAAAATCATGTCAATGTATTTTATGCCCCAATTTTCCAAAGTTGATATTGTTACTGTTTTATTTTGCAAGGTTTTCCATCCCATATAAAATCTGACATAAGACTACTTATGGGCTTGACAAACTGATGTGGTAGACCTGAAACAGATATTTCATAAATTTGTTTTGCCGGGGCAAAAGTTCTAGTAATTATAACTTAACCTCTTGGAGTTAAATTTCTTTCTACTTTTTCACAAATTGAAAACACCATCTATGGCCTTAAATTTCTCTGTCAAATCCAGAAGATTCAACACAACACGATTTGTTCCAAAATAACCCCCTCACAAACTTTTGAAATACTCACCTTGTCATTTATTTTATGCAAATTAACGTCGACTTTGTTATTTAACAATAGTCCATCTGATTATTGTAATATTATTGTAGTCTAATTTAAGACCTGATACTCCAAAACGTTCCAAAAGTTGGAATCATTTTGAAATGATTGCCATTTAGTGCAAGTCCGTTAATTGATTGTTTTTACTAATGTAGAGTAACTCTATAATGTTTGTGCCCAGGATGAATAGGGTACGATAGGTTACTGTTTCTCATCCTCAGTTGGAGACCTCCGTCCACCCACAACCCTGACATACGGATGATTTACTGAGCCCAGAATAACCTGTTCACTGTACAGTATGAGGTTTTTCAAGTTAAATGAACAGCCATTATGTTCTGGCCTGTCAGACGTGTAAACGCAATGTATTTCGACAGAGAAAAATGCCAATACATCTAAATTTTTGGCATTGTTAATTTTATTTAGTTCAGGGGTCCGTTTCATGAAAATCGACTCTTAAGGCAACCCCCTCCCCGGAAATTCGGGCTCAGTTAAGACAGAAAGTTTCATGAAACGGAGTCCAGTTGTCACGTTTGTTAATACGTTTGCTTTGTATAATTAACACTGTGAGTTCAGAGTTTGTTACTGTAAAAAAAATTAAATTTTGTACATTTTCTTGTTAACTTGTAAAAAAGAACCTTTGATCTAATGTGCAGTTAGCACTTCGTGAAAACATCAGCGCATCATCGTATCGATATCGAGTTGCATCTTGTATGATCCATTTTTTAATATGGAAGTTCATAATTATGTTCACCTCGTATCACAATGAAAGAAGCCTTAATATAATCACTCTCTGGCCACCAGACAAAGATGGTTACATGTGTGTGTGTGTGTGTGTGTGTGTGTGTGTGTGTGTGTGTGTGTGTGTGAGTGTGTGTGTGAGTGTGTCAGTAAATAGAGCGATGAATGAGGCTTGGGACAGAGTAAATGTAAGCGTTTGGCTCACTGGTAAATGAGATCGTTAACCACTCTATAAATATTAAAAAGTTCGCCAATAGCACGGCTTGAACACAGAAGTCATTCACATCAGAAGCGGTGTAGACGTTGACTTTAACAAAAAATGTTAAGTTTATGAATATCTGGACACGTGCTAAAAGTAACTTCCTTTAGAATTTGTCAAAATTGTACATCCGACTCAAAGCTGACTTAAAAACCGAAGCCACAAAATACCCAGGATTTCTTTACATCCAGCAACTGGCCAAGCCCGCGATCTCGAAGAAATAAATTATTAAACTTTTTTCCTAACCGTGTGCCAGGCTTACGTCATCAGGGTCCGGGGTCTTATCTTAGACACTAAAGCGAACTTGAAATTATTTTTGGCATTTTCTATTCTACTTTTTTTCGAACTCACGATAAGGGTCTAAAATTCTATGCTAGAGTACATAATGACTTACTTGAATAACAGCCTAATCTTACTTTGCACTTGATGACCCTAGTATTAAGGCGAATCTGAACTCGAAATTTCAAGCTTTTACTCGAAGACTAGAGTTTGTATGACGAACGCATTATGGTTTATCCATAAGAGTTTCAAGTCCAGGTCATCAAGGGTAAACCTGGACTAGAAACCCTTATGGATAAACCATAATGTGTTCGAGCAAAAGCAGACACGAACACGTCAAAAATAATTTCGAGTTTGATTTCGAGTACAGAGTTTAGACCTCGACCCCAGAATTTGAACCCGGTTCTGCGACATGTCAGTCAGTATCTTAAACAACTACGCCACGTTTCCTGAAACTTCGGAATACACTTGATTTCCTTTTGCAAATATCGTCAGACGTTGGCTTGTCTTACGCACCACGAAAGCCGCCATGTTTCTATACGTTCTACATTTTTACTTTTCTTCTCCCTGAATACAATGCAAAATGGCCCAAATGCACTTCGTTCAGGGTGATGCGTTGATGTCTTTAGGAATTGTGTCGTTTATTGAAATAGTGTTTTTACTGAAGGGCGTAGCATGTGTTACGTCAGTCAAGCAACCACGTGATCAGACTGGCAATAATGGTTATTCAACAAAAACTATTTATTTTTCAACCAGAGCACCGAGACTATTTCGATGGAATAAATGTCTGAAATATGCAGTCTAGGAACATAACAAGTAAAAGAGGTTTCTCCATCCCACGCCCTATCTAAAACGCAAATTTTAAACGGTATCTCAAAATTTTCATACCATGGTGGAAAATGCTTTCCATCCCAAACAAATCATTTTGTAAATTGAGCAAGTAAACGTGTAATTCAGGAAGCAATGGACTCAGAGTCATTTCAAACACGACTTTAAAAGCCATACTTTACAGCAAGGAATCTTTCCAGAAGACGTGTACACAAACGCAAGACCGTAGGCATCCGAAAAAACCGTAATGGCGTGGGTACGAGGTGGTGGTGGTGGCCTCCTCGAATAAATTTCTAGAACTCAACGTCAATTGTGGTGCATCCTAGTGGTAGTCTTTGGCGGTTTTAGAGTTATAATTGTGCTTTTTTAAAAAGCAGAACCTGTCAATACTTTCAGGACCTTAAAATCCATTCATAAATATTCTATAAGAGATTTCATGTCAGACATTCTGATTCTACACTGCAAACGTTGCATAAAACTCCTAGCTTCATAAACAATGCTTCCCTAATTACGATCTTCAGAAAAAATGCGTCATTCTTCGGGCAAAAATATCAATAATTTTACCATCACAACACTATGAGGATATTGTTCACAAACATCGGACACAGCCGGTCTTCGGGCCTAAACACGCATTATCACACGAATAACTGACTTCCCCTTTTTCAGTTGTCAGGGGTGCCAGATAAACAGGGATTTGATTTGACGGTGTATAGTAGCGATATGGCACAAACATTGCTTTGTTACTGTTCAGATCGGTGCTAAATTCATGTTACGTTTTCTTAACTCCAATATCTTTTAACTAGTTTTTTAAACCAATGTTGGCCATCTCGACTTTTTACCAGAGCTCGTTTCGTAAGTCCTTCGAATGTCCTTTCCAAGCCAGCTACCAACTTATCCGAGAATCTATGCAAGCCGCGGTCAATGATGGAAGTGTTGAAGTTACCAACAGGATCATCCCAATATCTGTAGTGCTGAAGCAGACCCTGACTGACTGGTACGCATATTTGGTTTCCTGAAAATCTTTTGACGTAATGCACCAAGACGTGGTCGATCATTCGTCCATTTACGATGTACTTGGACCTCACACCTATTTTGTTGATGATGTTCTCCCGTCTGGTTTTCAGTAACATAGTGATATTGTACGTGGTGATTTTATTATTTTTGCTGGCTTCTTTGTCATCTCCCCACTCTTTTTTAAAGAATGTGTTTAGGAATATAAAGGAACTGATTGCACCGATCTGTCGACCAGCAACTCGCACGAACAGCTCCATCCAAGTATTGTCCGTCTTTGGAGTAATTAATTCATCCAAGTCGGAGAACACTATATATCTAGATTTATACATATTTCTATAGAGACAGTCATTGAGCATCACAACCTGGCCGAAGTAGTGGGATTCTGAAGGCGGCGCCTTAGGTTTTGGTGGGAACTTGTCGACACGAAGAGGGAAAGTCGACCAGTCAACGACCTCGACAACGTCTCGCTCGCGGTAATAGCCTAAAACTTCGCTTGCTTTGGAAGATGCGCTGTAGTTGTAGAAGGTGAAGCGTTCAGCACCTAGCAGTTTGTTCATTTCTATGAAGCTAATGAGCTCAGAAATTTTGTCGTAGTTTCCATTCAGAGGAGAGACGCAAACTGTGAAGTTGTACCGTTGCTCTTGCTCCGTGTCCAATAGCGGCAGCACGTGCTGCGGCGCGTCGCATGATCCATAGACTAGGGAAACATGTGTAGGGAGTGGTTTACTTCTCGTCAACCGGCAAAGGATTTTGACTGGAGAATACCTGCAAGCGAAAGGTACATGAGACTCATAAACGTATTTGTAAGCAATATATCTGAATCAAAGTACTTGAACATTCGCCATTCTGAACGTTTTGCGGTCATTAGCGAGAATAGGCCCTACTCAACGCCACAAAAAATACCCGAGGTGTTCCAGCGCACACACAATCTGAACACCTCCGGTATTGGACTGGCAATGAAACGTCATAAGTATGAAACATTTATGAGTATGTCCTCGACTTACGACATCATTTGGAAGAGACATGCGAACTGATGCGAAATGCTGTTGAAACATACAAGCACATTATGACAAGAAGGCACGAGATCGTGGCTTCAAAGTTGAAGACTAAGTCTTAATATTGTTGCCAAACGACAGTAACAAGTTGCTGCTGCAGTGGAGGGGTCCCAATAAAGTGACCGAGGTACTCAACAAAACAGACGGGAGAGTAAGGGTTGGTGGAAAGGCCAACACATTCCATGTCAACCTTTTGAAGCATGCCCGTCTCGTGAACGAAGTGGGGCTTCAAGTAAAAATGACGTAAATCAGAATTCTGACATCGCAGCCATAGCTGCACTACAGCCTGAAATGGGCAATGAGATTGGTCAGTGTTGTCAGTGATGTGCACCAATTGGAGCTGGATCGACAGACAAAAAAGAAACGTATGAAAAGATGTCAATATATCAGAATATCAGACGAGCTCACTACTAGCCAACGAAGAGCGGTAACAATTCTGCTAGAAGAGTACAGTGGCGGATTTAGAGGGGGCCAAGGGGGCCATGGCCACCTAAAATTCTCCCAGATTCCATTGGGCAGTTCGGAGGTGCGAATGTCTGACGGGCAAAATCCTGGCAAATATGCTGCCCTGCCCCCCCACTCAAAATCCTGGATACGCTCCTGAAGTAGTCTGACATTTTTAGTGAGGTACCGGGTACAACCCATCTGGGTGAGCACAAGATTGAGACCATCAGTGAAGAGCCGGTGAGAGTCAAACCTTATCCCCAGCCACATACCACACAAACTGTTGTGCAGGAAGAGGCTGACAACATGTTAAAGAGTGGGGCCATAGAACCATCTGATGCGCCCTACAACTTTCCAGTGGTCTTGGTGAAAAAGAAAAATGGTGCAAATGGATTCTGTGTCAATTTTAGTCGTTTGAACGCCGTCAACAATTTTGACTCGGCCTGGGTCACCTTGATGACACCATGTCTAAGATCAGTAAAGACCAGTACTTTACGGAGATTACTTTTAGTAAAGGCTCCTGATAAGTCATTGTCGCCGACGAATCACTGCCTAAGACCTCGTTTGTAGTACCAAGTGATTGCTACAAATTCAATCGCATGATGAGGAAGATCTTGGCACAAGCACATAATACATAACATTATGTGGATCACGCTCTGTGCCACAATATGACCTGGACTGAACGTCTTGCCTCATAATGAGACACTTTCCAACGTGCACGAGAGGTGAACTAACGATACGACCCATCAGGTGTTCGGTTGGATTGTTGCTGGGAACGGAATTACTCAGTCATTGAGGGAGAGTGTTTGGCCATTGTGTTTGCTCTCAGAAAATTTGCAAAGTACTTGTAAAGAATTCATCATTCATACTGACCATCAACCTCTGGCGTGCATTCAAAAGACAATGGACGCATCATTAGGTGGGGCTTGTTTTTGAAAGGCTATCGATTTAAAGGCGAAGGCAACCTTTTTCCATGTCATTTTGAGCTAAAATAAGGTTTTTCGGTTATCCTAGACATATTTTCCACTTAATTACAGCTTTTCGTAATTTTATTAATTACTCGTCCGCTACTGCGGAAGTGACGTTTTAGGAGGCAAGCATTTCGCGCCAATTTCTTTTCATATAGTCTGACTGTGAGAGCTGCAGAGTCAGTCAATGTTCTACCTCGGTTGTGTTAAGTTCCGTCGTCGTTTGCTTTCATTTACTAGTCAGTCAACATGCCACACTGTTGCTGCGTACCGGAATGTACTAATTATCGGCTCACGCGCGCTTTGGGAGTACGTTTGCATCGCTTTCCGATGGATGACACACTTCGCCGTACTTGGCTCGTTCGTGTGAAGAACACAGCGTTACCCGTCCACGCAACGTACAAAGCAGTGGAGAATTACCGTGTGTGTGGCAAGCACTTTCTGCCCTCCGGTTACGAAAGGGATTTGTACGCTGAACTGATGAAGCTCCCTGCGAAACAACGCCTGAAGAAGGATGCCATTCCGTCTGTGTAGATTCCCGGCAATGCCCCGTCGCCACACCCGAGAAGTGCGTTTTTGAAGCGAGAAGCCTCGCGAGCTGTGGCCAGTACAGTGACTGGAGCCAGTGGAGGCACTTCATCTACTGTCACCCGTGCCTCCG
>NMRA01000134.1:290308-304766 GCA_002633005.1 Phoronis australis | reverse complement strand
TAACCTATCTTGCCGCAGAATACTCGCCGATGGAAAGTGGTGGCGACAATTATTGAAAAACAGCACAAAACAAAAGTAGAATAGAACAGATTCGCACGGTAAATTCAACGCAAAACCAAGTGGCGGGAAACGCTTGCCTCCTAAAACGTCACTTCCGGAGTAGCGGAAGAGTAATTAATAAAATTACGAAAAGCTGTAATTAAGTGGAAAATATGTCTAGGATAACCAACCCACCTTATTTTAACTCAAAATGACATGGAAAAAGGTTGCCTTCGTCTTTAAGATTGAATATATTAGAAGCATGGAGAATGTTGAATGTGGTACTGATTACTTTAGCAGGTTAGAGTATTGATTAAACTTGGAAATTGGGTAATCAATCTGAATGTTATTCAATTTTTTAAGTTTTCCTTGGTAGGAAAATGTCCAGAAATATTTTCTTGAGGAGGAGCTTAATTGTCAGAATAAATATTGATTATGTAATTAGAAGAGTTAGTTCCATTTAAGTTGTCCAAAGTTTGTACATCTGTTCTTTTAAACCATCGGATTGGTTGATTTATTCCAGTAATAAATATTTGTTACATTAAAAATATTTATTACAGTAATTGTTCCTGGCTTCTGATTGGCTGAAGAATTGTTACTGTAATATATGAAGAATTATTACTGTAATAAATTACTGATGTCGCACTTGGCCTACCGTTACGCCGGAGACATGGAATACGGCGAGAACTATAAACAATGGCTTGAGGAACGGAAATATCTTACTTACCGCCTTCGCTCTCGTTATTCAATATTCGTGCTCCACATATCGATCATTTCAGTGGCGGTGGCATCTAGATAGAATCCGGTTATGCCAGGGTGGGTTTTTCAATTTCCTGTACCGTCCTCGGTTAGTATGAAAGAAGTGGCGACTGAGGGTCACGGTTATCACGTTGAAAAGAACTGCTTAACCCCCGTATACTCAGTGCGAACAACGTGGAACAAACCGGGAGCAAATCGAGCACAATTCAAGTATTTGCGCCCTAATTTCCTTTTGCCAGTCAACCTGGGCCTCATTATTTAAGGCAAATGCTGCGATAGAACGTTATAAGCGCAGACTACTTACATTTTCCCATGTACCTCCGGAATGGTTTCTATTTCTGGCGTTACAGTAGTAAAGTTCACGACTCCACTGACATTGAACCACACGTGACAAAGAACGTTTGGTGGATATCTTAACTTTTCCCTTCGTCTTCTAAAACCGAACACTCTCACAGCAAAACCACCTCGCCTCCTCTCGATGTAAGCGTTTGAGAACGCCAGGAAATCTCTAGAACTGTAGTCAACGAAAAACCATTTGTCTGGGCGAGAAAACTTGAACAATTTTTGCGCGGCTGCCACGATGGGTCCATCCGGACATTTTGTCGTCGCAGCAGTCGTGTTGTGGCGAGCATCTTGCGCGATCTGTTTTGAACTCAAAGTTGTTACTTTTGTTGCATCATTTTTGTTTTCATGTGTACCTTTGTCAATAGTGATGGAAGAATTGTGTTCGATTGCTTTGTGACGTAGAGTTGCAGACTGGGCTGGCAGATCAGTGCCATAAAAGTTTGTAGATTGATTTTGAACAGTTAATTCTCTCATATCACTCGGGCTGAGCGAATACGTCCACTTCCACTCAACATGGGTACCCAGTTCAAAATTATCTGTGAACGCTTTGTTAATAAATGGCCTATAGTAAAAGAATACAATACATCCGAAATATAAATAAGATGCAAAAAGGCATATCGCCATTGTTTTCACCGTCACCTTCATTGCCCTGGACGACCTCACAAGGTGGCGTGACCTGTTGCTATATCCGCAGCAAACTCAGGTACGACACATATCCATTTTAATAGTTGTTCCTATGTCCGTAGTACACTCACGACCAGTTTACGACATTTCCTCTTTTCAGCAGCGGGTATCACTGACCTGAGCAACTTTTCCATCAACGTCACTTTGAGTATATTCTTTCTCTTGTGCGTCAGTATCAGACGTTTAAACACTCTGGAATAGAAAGATTCCCAATGAAACAGCACTCCACAAAGCAAATGAAAACTCTGTGATATGGTCTCGAGAGAAATAAGTGAGAGACAATGAATTACAGTTCCAGATATTTTGGTTTAATGTTCGAAACTAGAGACGTTAGCGAAATAAGTACAATAGATTACAGTACATGTCTGTGTCCATTGTTAGCCGAAAGTCAGAGCTCATGGTACGTAGCTTAAATACCCATCAAAGACACAAAATGCTTTAAAATTGCTTACCTATAATCTTAGCCCATTTCAAAGCTTTCACTTCTTATCAGCGGATTTGTCGGCACCATGAATACGGAAAGAGAAGTGAAAGCAAATCATTTCTATTTGCTTAGTAGGACATTTCTTTTGCCTGGTGAGTTCAACAGTATCTCACGTTAATGTTTTGCCGGGAAGGTCAAAATCAAAGATCGATCAATAACACAAATTAAACCGAGATAATCGATTGTGTTGTACTGGCACTGTGTTGTATCGACACTTACTCGTTTGTTCATTAAGCAAATAAAATAAATGTTGGGCTCCCAAACACGCAGTCGCAACGGTTTCTTTGATTCCGAGCAGTATCTGATTTCATCTTGTTTCATTTTCTATATTTTTCATGAATCGTTTTATTATGATGCAACTTTATACATCGTGACATTGAAAAGACCTTGGGATGATCAATAGCAGCTGCCAGTATGAATCCCTGTCACAAAGCACGTAGGCGCAGCCAACCACCTTTTTGCATTTTAACGTAGCGCCTACGAACAGTAGGGGAGATTCGGGTGAGTTGAGTCACACGGAGAGTTGAGCCACCCACTGAAACTCCACAAGGATTGATAACAACAGTTAACGACACCACCTGTCGGTCAATAGGTGGCATAGCTTGTCGAGATAAGCGCGTGCCCTAGCAGAAGTTATTTGGCTTGAACAAGGTACTTTTTACAAAAAATTGCATTTTGAGTAAATTACCCGAAATCAGGTAAGTATCATTATTCTACAGTCGCTGTCGAGTTAATTTTTGCACCGAGCACGATTTTGGAACAATTAATAATAGTGTGTTTTACGCAGCGTATAATTTTTGAAATCATCCTTCCAGTTTTGAAAAATCTTGAAAATCAAAATGGATAGGTTCAGTAGAGTTGAGCCAATTGATATGGGGTATCTTGAGCCTTGGCTAAACTCTCCTCTTTGCCTTCTCTCATCAGCTAAACGCCGAAATATTTTGTTTAATGCCTTCACATAATAGTTTTTGACTGAACTTGTGAAAGCAAACCGCGAATATTTATCTATATTTTTATATATTTTACTATACCTTCTGTTTGTAAAAAGTGCATAGAGCTATTTTACACTTTAATGCCAATAAATGTAAATTTGAATATTTTTTTAATATTTTCAGATCTCCATGCATCTGGAAACATAAGAGAACGACAGAGCGAGACAATGATGAAGATTTATTAAGAAAGCAGTTCATGCTGTTGCTGAGGGAACTAGTGTTCGTTCTGCAGCAAAGGATTTCAACGTTGACAGAATGACGTTAACCCGTTTTATTGCAAAACGTCGAGATGATCCAAGTGTTGCTGTTGGCTATTCTACAACTGCAAAATGACGTCAAACATGATATTCAAGCCTGGAATGGAAGCGGACATGGCCTCTCGTATAAAACATTTGGCTACAAGATATCACGGCTTGACAAAACTGAAATTCAGAAATCTTGCTTTTGAGTTTGCTGTGAAGAACAGTCTACCGGTACCTGAGAACTGGCAACAGAAAAAAGAGCGGGGGAAGGTTTTTGGGTTGGTTTTAAAAACCGGCATAACTTATCTAACCGTACACCAGAAGCTACATGGCTGGCCAGAGCAACAGCATTTAACCAGCACACCATGGGTGTATTTTTTGATAACTTGGAAGAAGCCATGGACAAGTCTCACTTTCAGGCCAACTATATTTGTAACGTAGACGAGACTGGATGTACAACTGTCCAAAAACCGGGTAGTGTGGTTTCTCAGCGCAGAATCAAACAAGTGGGTTCGGTAACTTCAGCTGAACGAGGAGAGCTCGTTACTGCAACGCTATCACCGTAAGTGGATTAGCTCTCTCACCAATGTTTGTATTTCCCCGCGTTAATTACCGTGACTCCAAGGTGGCCCTGTTGAATCTATTGGATGTGCAACCAAGACCGCGGTTGGATCAACGAGGAGATCTTTCTACAATATCTAACGCCAGTTAGTATAGTATAGTATTCGTGTTCACCAATAGATAGCGCTGGTGTCGCCCTCTCGCTCTCGTTGTTACTCCTGTGAAGTCGCAGTAAACTATTGTCTAAACAGACTTGTTGTGGTTCAGTCTAACCTTAGTGGCGTAAACCACTTCATAATGAACACATGAAGTTCCAGTGATCACAAAATATTGCTGATTTTGGGTGACCACGACTCTCATGTTTCCCTGAGAGCAATAGATTATGCCAAAACCCATGACATTGTTTTGCTGACAAGGCCTCCCCACACCAGCCATAAACTACAACCGCTTGACCGAACGGTTTACCGACGGGCCATACAAGAGAGCGTATTCCACTGCTAGGGACGCACGGATGCGATGCAATCCGGGAAAAACAGTCACAATATACACCATCCTGAACTGGTAAAAGAAGCCCAAATATCTGCTTGTGTTCCACGGAACATACTCTCGGGTTTCCAGGCTACTTGAATATATCCTTTCAACAAGAATGTCTTATGGAAGCTGCTGACTTCGCTCCTGCCAGCATCACTGATCGTGAACTGCCTGTTGAGACACACGTTGAAGACCAGCGTCAACTTGAAGGGGGTAACATAGTGGCAAATCCTGAACCTAACGAAGAAGATTGTGCTGGGGGCAGTCTGCAGGACCTTGTCCAACGCCGATTAACTCTGAAGATTTTCAACATGCCCCTTATGTGTCGCCGCGAGCAATTATGTCGTTGCTTTAAGGCAGGGCCCCGCAAATCGTCACGCGGAAGAAAAACGGGAAGCACGAGGATATTAACAAACACTCTTGTAAGACAGCATTATACTGCTGTAGATCGTGAAGTTCACTCAACCGCTAGAACAAATCAAAGGACTTCTCAAGCAGCAGCGAAGAATTTATTTGGACAGAAAAGCGGTGGAGGAAAGCACAACTGAATCCAGCAAAAGGCGCGCCCAAGGAAAGGGAAAGTCCACCATAGCACTTCAAGTGACGACGAAATAGACTGTCTATGCATGTCTCATTTGCTGCGAAGCTGGGTAGAATGCCAAATATGTGGTCTCTGGGCTCATGAACAATGCACCCCAGGTGAACCACAGTTCATTTGTCCCAACTGCGAGTCCGATTCCGAGTAACTTGATTTTGAACATTCTATTGAGTTGGACAGAGAATTAAAGGAGCATGCCACCCAAAAAACAACCTAATTTGTATCAATTTAGATCGAGTAGTTCTACTCCATAACGACACGTACGGTTGCGTTACCTGACACCTGACAGCAGACGGAGGTGTTGAAACTATCCAATGACGTCATCGGTTTCACACGCAGTCTGTTCAGCAGTTCACAACACGGGTTACTGGAGTTAGCTTATCGCTTGAAGTCATCGTTTAACACCAATAAGTCATCAAACTTCGATGTAAAACCCTTGAAAATACACCGAGTTCTTACAAAAACGTGTTGTTTTATTTCGCTCTTTCGGATTTATTGGTATTTGGACACACCGTAGCCTACAAAATTCGGCAGGCCAGCAATAAGGTCCGTAGCAGGAGTTTGGGGTCTGTTCGGAGATAATTTCGAAGTATTTTCCGTGAGATACAGACAGGAGAACCTAGATCTGTGTTGTTTAGACTTGTGATTTTTAAATTCTAAACACAAAACGCTTGTTATCCTGGCCAGTGAGTGGCTCGGAGCCCGATCTGAGGCCCGGCCCGCCGCGACGGCCGGATTGACTCCGCCGTGATCCCGGCCAGTGGCTCGGAAACTGATCAGACATCACGAACATAAACCAGCCAAAGTTCAGTAGAAACTAAACTTCCAGCCAAAAAATACTATTCTAGTGAGCCAAAGTAATGTGCACAAGTTGGTGAATTAGCCACGAAACTGCAAATCTACTTACTCGTCGGGCGCCGCGAATTGGTTCCGCTTTCGCCGGGCACCATCAGGGCAGAAGTTGTACATTGACAATCATTATTTGAGTAATGTAAATGTAAATAAAGATTCCCCTAACACCTGGCCGTGGGATGGAAATCGAGTTGTTACACAACACTTTCTGCCAGCAAACACTATATTAGCATGTCATTGAGCTCACACGGCCTCGGTGTCTCACGTCAATTAGTTTTATTGCTCCTAAAGCCGGTAACGCATAGATTTATTCATTGCTGGCTTCTCAAATCATTTGCACTCACGAACACTCCAAAGGCATTACAAATTGCATCTTATGAGACAGACTTTGTTTGAGTTTTATATAAGTATTGGTTAGGGAGAGAATAATTCATTTTGAAACAGAACGCTCAGTAATAAACGCCAACATGGAACTCGCAATCCTGACTTAGGACGAGCTAGAGCTCGATCAGTCCCGACTTCGCTGGTGGATCGTTAAGTTTTACAGGCTATCAATTCGAACAGGAATACAGTGATGAAGAAATACTAGAGAGGCGCCGTGAACAAGCTCAGACAACGGAGCGTATGCAGCCATTGGTAAGGCGGCATTCGTCAGGCACTGTCGACGTCTGCAGGCCACAGACTCGGAGATGTTTCACGGCCTCATACTTGCTATTTACAGCGTACATTTCATTCTTCACTACCATGAGCCACTTCCTAAGCATTTCGGACTCTCGAGGAAGTAAAAAAAAACGATATACCCGCTTTCCTCGCAGCTGCTTAGTTCGGACAAGCGGGAACGATGCACCGCAACATAGCGGCATTCACTCTGCATATGAACCACTGACGCCGCTAACGTCGTTTCTCACCTTCCTCACAGGTCCACGCGACACCTCTTGGCAAGGTAAGGTCGACCGTATGCCAGGCGATGTGGATATAGACCGATTAAGACGGCAAAAAAGACTAATTAAATCGGGTGGCATTCTCCTTTAAGTAGTTCGATTATTACAGAACGTCAATGCACCAGTTGAAGATATTTAACTAATTTTATTGAGCAGACTCGGAGTGTTTCAAAAAGAGAGGCAATCGATGTTAGCAAATCATAAGTAAACTTATTAAGTAAACTCTCAGTTTCATTTGAGGACAGTCTGTGTACCACTTAGGCTATGACGATTGTTCACACTATGGTCAATAATTGCTGCTGCTTACTTTTTAAAATTAAATATTAATAACTTTTTACAGATCCTTTTTAAATACGCAGTAAAAATATGTCTTTAATAGTTTTTAAAATCGAATTTCAACGAATATCAACAAATTTTCTCCAGACACAAGGGTGAAGAATAATAAACGATCACACGTCAATTACTGCATGCGACAGAAAACTGATGAACATCGTTGGACAATTACTTCATGTTTCTTATATCACTACGCCTAAAGGCGCACGTGTGATATACAATGTGCGTAACATTCTTACAAAACTGCTTGATTGAAAGTGAGTTCAAGTCTCCTTAACAGGGTGCAGGTGAGTTGATCCAATTGACCAATAATTTTCAATCAAACCAGATTAAGACATTGAGCAGTTGTTTACAGTTGTTTACTATGTCATTTGAATGGGGAATGATGAAACTTCGATAAAGTTATGCGGTTTGTTCGCTTTACCCACAACCCAAAGAAATATCGTACAAAAACGAAAGAAGTGTCTCAACTCACCCGAAACTCCTCTAAGTGACGGTATGGTGGGGCGTAGTCTTGATGGGATAGCTTACAGTATCAATGCACTGCTACGCTGATGACAGCCATGTTGCCAAACATTCCGGCGCTAGCGACCACCAGGCATGTTTCTATAATTAGTAAACATCGGGTACAAGTCATCACAAGGCAGTGGACGAGCAAAAATAGTATAAATTATGAAATATAAAAATAAAGGCAATTTATTTATACGAATAAAGCTCTTCTACCCGTCGTCAACACTGCATCAAAAACTATGCTGAAGAACTCAACCCACTCTATATTTGTTTTCCCGCCGACCGCTTGAGACAATGACTCAAATGTTTATGCGAAGTAAAGACACGTACTGTAGTATAACCATTTATTCACTGATGCTGATATATTGTTTCTAATATTACCAATTTCACCGTGAAGCTACATTCTACAATACATAATCAATATTTTACTTAAGTCTAATAATAGTGTAATACAACATATAATTCCTCAGCCAACCTTTTTCATGTCTTTTAGCAAACTTAACTTTAATTGATTATCCCAGACATATTTTTCACTTCATTACAGCTTTTCGCAATTTAATTGATAATTCGTCCGTGGCGTTTTGGGAGGCAAAAATTTCGCGCCAATTTCTTTTCATATAGTCCGACTGTGAGAGCTGTCGAGTCAGTCACTGTTCTACCTCGATTGTGATAAGTTCGGTCGTCGTTTGCTTTTGTTTACGAGTCAGTCAACATGCCAAAATGTTGCTGCGTACCGGGATGTACTCATTATCGCCCAGAGCCTGTAAGCAGCCCTGCTGCGATGTTCAGTAGTGGGAGTGAATACAGGCCCAGTTAGACACCGAGTGAAGAGGACAGTTCGTCGTCCAATGAACAGATCGGTGAGCCAAACGTTGTCAAATTTATTGTGGACTTGTCTAAAGTACATGTATTCGAGCTATTTACAAGGTGTCAGGTGTGTGGCGAGGGAGTTACACGGCGGTATGTAAGCAGTTTGTGTGCTCAAGTTATCGTCCAATGGGAGTTTGTCGCGGGACACTCAGGTAATTACATGGGGCAGTTGTTCCTCTGTCCGTGAGATGATAATGAGTACATCCCGGCACGCAGCAACAGTGTGGCATGTTGACTTACTCGTAAACAAAAGCAAACGACGACCGAACTTAAAACAACCGATGTAGAGCGATGACCGTCTGACTCGGCAGCTCTCACAGCTGTCGGTCTATATGAAAAGAAATTGGCGCGGAATATTTGCCTCCCAAAACGTCACTTCCGGAGTAGCAGACGAGTAATTGTTTGATATACAAAAAGCTGTAATTAACTGAAAAATATATCTAGAATAATCAACGAACCTTATTTTTGCTAAAAATGACATGAAAAAGGTTGCCGTCGCCTTTAAATACATATTTGTGTATGGCCATTGCAATGACAATCATCTTTACTAACCAGTCTAACAGTATGCTACAAAGTATTCAAGATTAAGTGATACTGGAGGCCTAAGCTACAGTCCCAATAAAGTTAACCAATTTCAAAACTAATATAGTGACAGCTATGGTCGGTACCTGTGGTTTCCACACAAGAACTGTGGTATCCTTGATTGCAACTTAGTTTCGTGGTAGTGGAACCTTTTCTACTTTACATCCTTTTGTTTTCTTGATTCTCTTGTTACGTCTAGTTAAAGACGGAGCTATCTCATAACTGAAGAGTTTGGCGAGATCAGCCATATTTAAAGGAATCGCCTGAATTTGACCTTAAAATATAGATTGCGTTTGTCCAGGATACGTTTGTATAGAGTGGACCAGGACATGAACTCACACTGTTTAAGGTTAATTTTATAATGATGACAGAAACCAAATAACTTACACAGACTCAAGATGATAATTGACAACTTTAATTGCTAAAAAGGCAACGCTTCAGGTCAAGCGAAACTCCTGGCACAGAGTTGCCCTCTATATACAAACATTCAACCATGTTCTGTAAACACGTGGTAGCAGAATGGACAAACATGGGCGGCGCACCATGGTCTATGAGCGGTGCACCACAGAGGGACTGGGGGGAGGGGGTTGGTAAGTTGCGCCGCCCATCCGACTGACATAAATAAACAAAACACAGAGATTATCCTTAGAATGCTACAATGACCACGCATGATCGCTACAACGTAGCACTAGTGCGAAGTCAATTAAAAAAGAGCGCTGCGTAGCGCTACGCAGGTGTAGCTCCCGGGTGCGAAAGGCCGTTGCATGAGTATTTCGCTACTTAAGCGCTTCGTCAATGCAACCCACTTTAGGTTTCACGTTAACAAATTGGCCGTTAGATGTCACTTTGCGTTGTTCTTTACTGGTATTTGCGGGAGTGGATCTTCATTATTTTAGCTTTTAAATGACTTAACATGCCAAACAAAGTAAAAAAACTGGGTGCAAAAGGAAATTGTGAGAGCAATTGTGTACAAAACTGTTTTTATAAAAAAAATATATTTTTGTACAGACTGTAACAATACTACACCAGTTTAGGTTTACATTTACTTTTTATTATAAAACTCGATGAACCTTTGATGAGCAAACTTTTGATTTAGACTACTATTTTTGGCGGCTGCTTAGCAGCTATAAGAAACAACTTGTTTAATGACGGACTCAGCTATCTGGATCTCCCATTTGTAACCACATCATCTGCATTCTTTTACAATGTATAATTAATGAACAAAAACTAGGAACCAAATATTGTGTCTTTCCTTATAATTTTGAACTAGTATTCAACATTAAAAATATGTACTGTCAAAACATCAAACGTAGAATTCCATAGTCATTGGGAACACTGGTTACAGAATTTTGTCCTGCGACCAAGTTAAGGTAATCTATTACTCCCACTAGTTCCGAGTTAAAACTTAACACTTATACGTAACTTTAAAGTGTGCTGTGCAAAGAACTTGGGCAGAAATAACTTAATAGATTTCTAGGAAAGAATGACCAATGTAACTGACAGGTTTTCTAATTTATTTTGTAGAGAAATCGCTGGTTGTATGGAACCGTACCTCAATAGTCTCGCTTGATGATTCCATTATGAACAAAAATGACAGAATGAAAGCGAAGCAATGAAATTAGGCTTGACTTGATAACTACAACACTCGAACAAATTTCGGACCTCGCTGGTTCCCTGCGTGTCGCTAGGTGGTAGCCAGCACGCAGGTATCTTTTAAATTTCCTCGGGAAAAATTTTTACACCGGCGTTTCTAGCTGACTGGAAGGTCGAATTCTCAACAGGTAACGCTTTACGCAAACACAATGGCATGACTGATGGAGGAAGTGTAAATTTGGTCTGTTGTAGAGACAAGGCGGTGCTTAAAATTCATGTTAAAGAAATGTGAATCCCAGAAAATTGTGGTCGCGCCATTTCGGAGTGCATCTTTCTACTCTGTCGCTGACGTTTGTTTCCGTTGCTGTCCTGTATTCACACAGCATGAATAACACACCTGTCAAATCAACCAGATGTGTGTTTATTGTACACGTATGTGCTTCAAGCATGCGGCTATTAAACATTGCTGCAGACATGAAATAGTTGTTGCTTAACAAGGGTTAAAAACTGTTCATAGTCCGCCATTTTCTTTCTTTGTTGTAAAGGTAACAAATGACTGCCGAGGTTACACTAACCAGTAATAAAGCGCGTGCTATTGAATTATACCTGCAGGGAACCAGCGAGAACTCGGACGAGCGGACAACAGGAAGTACACAGTGCAAATTCTCGCGGACTGTCCCGTGAAATCTCGCTTTAACACGAGGTCATGCGCCACGCGTGCTCGACGTTGGTAGGCCTATTTTATTCCTCCAGGTCTGTGCTTAGAATTTGAGGAAAGGAGCAGTTATGGAGTCAACGTCATTACGTGTAAGCCATATTTTGGAGTTTCATGTCACAAATATTTTGTTACACAAACGAACATTGATTTCGTCCAATAGAAAATGCGTGCAGCATTTTCGATAACAACGAGTATAGAACTTTAGGACCAGAATGCCAACTCCCACGCGTGGCCCATGCCTTCTAGTGTTACAGCTTATAATTATATCAGTCGGTACCAAATGTCCAATTAATATATATAGATGTATAATTTTGGATGATTGCCTGACTAAATTCTTCACAACAAATGTGAGAGACCCATATTGTGAAATATTTGTCTTTATCCGGTTGCAATCTTTTGAATCAGAAATTATTTCGCTGCTAGTTTAATTAACCATCATTTCCTCTTTTGTCACGATTACACCCTAAATTAATTGACAATACGAGTTAATTAGTTGACTTATTATTAGTTAAATATTCAGCCAATTAGTTCACGAAGGGCTTCATTATTAAATTGTAGCTGTATGTTATTTTTCGCATTTTGGTGACATTCCTGGTTTTTAGACTTAAAAAGTATTTTTAAACCTGTTAGGTATGCAAAATGATAATTAATGAAGTAAATTATTTATCTGTTGTTTTTGGTATACATCATCAAGAGTTCACGTAGGGCTTTCTAATTATACGAATCTTGTGCAATTCGATAGAAAAAATTTATTTACAGTTAAGAATGTTACACTTTTCCCATTGGCCCTGTGTTAAAATATAATTTGTCCTAGATAATGCTTTTGGTACTGTATTAAAGCTCAGTGCACGGTTGCATGAAACAGTCCCAAATAGGGGCTCAACTAAGTTCCCAAAATCTATTGCGCATTTGTGCACTTGCTGAAACGGCGATTGTCTTTGTTATACTGTTTTAATTTCATATTTGAGTCATTTTTTGGCTGTGATAAAAATCAAGAGTGAACTCTACGTTGAATTCTCAGTATTAACGAAAAGAAATAGGAATATTTTCATGCAACACCCCCTATTTAAGAATTAAGTCTCTATTCATTTTCACTGAATTCGGGACCCAGTTTTCAGTTATATTTAGAAAATGTCATTAGTCAAAGAGAATCTCATAGTAAAGATGACATGATAGAAAAAGATTACACCTGTGAGTAGGTTTAGGGAACGTACGAGTTAGTCCCTATATGGGGCTGTTTCATGCAACGGGTGTTGCTTGATCAAGTGGATCTTTCGACATTATTACAATACATTTATGTTGCTTTACGTTACCAGCTAGGCAGCGGTAGTATCCACGACCGGCCTCCCGAATCGCCGAATCAGTTGTTAAGCAGATGATCCTCAGTTTGAAAATCTCTGGGGTCATCAGACCGCAAAATGTTTCAAACATTTAGTTGGCATTTGTTCGAAACTACGAACTAGTACTGGTTCCTAGTTCGGAAGAAGTTTTCAGTGCTAACAATTATAAATTTACTTCGTTTGTACTAAACAAACGTTTCATCCTATGCCCTATATGCTGTAGCATGGAAAAACATCAGAATAATCGAATACAGATAAGTATCACGTATGCGCGTCGAACCTGAGCTGTGCTCAATCGAAGTTGGAATTCCAGTCCTTGATAATGCGACTGCGCATGAGCGTGGTCACAGTAGTCCGTAAGGTGGCGCTTTCTGTCGTATTTTTGGCTTCAATTTAACAGTGCTTCCTATTAAACCTTTTAAACAGTAATTGGTATGTGTGTGATATTATGTCATGTAGGCAAGTAAAATGTAGAACTTTTTGTAAAGTCGTAGAAATTTTATTTGGATGTAACTTAGTGTCCGGATATTACAAAATTCATTGGACCAGTTTGCAACTAATTCTATTTTTAAATAAGTACATTATGCTTTGGTTTGCATTTCATCGTTTAGAAAACCGTAAAAGGTTTTACTATTTTTGGCAGTTATATAAAACTGATATACTTGAAAATAATGGTGCTTGTTATTGGGCGTGGTTAGCATTGGTGTATTTTAATACACCAATGCTAACCACGCCCAATTTAACAATTAAAATTGTTAAATACGGCTATCCTTTGAGTGCCTCGAGTAGTGTGAGTTTCTCTGGTCTTACATTGTTTTCACCCTCATGGTCACAGTTCAATTCCTCTCACCGGCATCGAATGAGATATCACGCTATGCGGGTTCAGCTTACTGATGTGTCTTACTATTGTTTATGTAACACCTGTATGGATTACGGAATCGTCATTGGCATGTGCCTCCTTTTAGCTGGCGATGTTGAAGAAAATCCTGGGCCTGAAGACAATACTTCCTTTAAAATCTTATTTTCAAATATTAACAGTATTAAATCCAACAATTTCTCCAGATTCCAACTTCTAAAAAACTTTGTTCTGTCTTACGATTATATGATTGTCGCTCTTTGTGAAACTTGTAATGTTACCAAAGACGACCTTGATAATGAACTAATCATTCCTGGTTACAGTGTTTCGTATCACAGCAACAGTGGCCGTGGTATCATTTTATTCACTAAAAACACACTCTCATTTAAATTATGTCCTAGCTTAACTTGTCCTCAGTTATGCAACTGCTGGATCGAAATTTATTTCGATCACAGAAAAATTTACTATGGGTTGTTTTATCGCTCACCTTCTCAATCTCCAACTGAAAGAAAACTCTACTTCAAAGCCCTAGCGGATCAGTTAGCGGAACTTAACCGCAATAGCGTTAGTATAATCATAAATGGTGATTTCAATGCCCGAAACTCTACATGGTACAATGATGATCATG
>NMRA01000134.1:215636-289709 GCA_002633005.1 Phoronis australis | reverse complement strand
CCCGATGATTCAGTACCGGCGGTACTCCCAACTTCACCGACTAATTCGCTGCGTAGTCCAAGCCACCGTGTTCGAAAACCACCCATCCGTTATGGATTTGAGGACTGATGATATTGATAGTGAACGATGGCTTTTGATTATGAATTCCAACTTGGCGTTCATTAGTTGTGTTATTTTTGTTGTTGTATCGTTTAGTGTAATTTTATCTTTAAGAGACTTGAGGGGGAGATGTAGTATAAGTGACTTTGTTATTACGGACACACACGGACGACCATCTTACGATTGCAGCTCGACGTAGTTTCAGTGTTCCCAATAAACCTAGTTTATTGTTATTATTCTACAAGCGGTAGTATCCACGGCCGGCCTCCCGAATCGCCGAATCAGTTGTTAAGCAGATGATCCTCAGTTTGAAAATCTCTGGGGTCATAAGACCGCAAAATGTTTCAAACATTTAGTTGGCATTTGTTCGAAACTACGAACTAGTACTGGTTCCTAGTTCGGAAGAAGTTTTCAGTGCTAACAATTATAAATTTACTTCGTTTGTACTAAACAAACGTTTCATCCTATGCCCTATATGCTGTAGCATGGAAAAACATCAGAATTATCGAATACAGATAAGTATCACGTATGCGCGGCGAACCTGAGCTGTGCTCAATCGAAGTTGGAATTCCAGTCCTTGATAATGCGACTGCGCATGAGCGTGGTCACAGTAGTCCGTAAGGTGACGCTTTCTGTCGTATTTTTGGCTTCAATTTAACAGTGCTTCCTATTAAACCTTTTAAACAGTAATTGGTATGAGTGATATTATGTCATGTAGGCAAGTAAAATGTAGAACTTTTTGTAAAGCCGTAGAAATTTTATTTTGATGTAACTTAGTGTCCGGATATTATAAAATTCATTGGACCAGTTTGCAACTAATTCTCTTTTTAAATAAGTACATTATGCTTGGTTTGCATTTCATCGTTTAGAAAACCGTAAAAGGTCTTACTATTTTTGGCAGTTATATAAAACTGATATACTTGAGAAAATTGGTGCTTGTTATTGGGCGTGGTTGGGCACGCGTTGCTATATCCCGTGGAGTCGTCGAGTTATACGCGATGCACCATGCCCCGATACGCAACGCGGTCTGCCTACCATTCAACCGTGAACCACATGTAACTACAACTAAACTGTCGTCAATGAGAGCGCGGAGAGACTTTGTCCCCCTGCATTTTTAACGAGGGGACGTTTTCCTCCGTAATTTTTCCTGAAGTGAATATCTAACGATGGTATTTGTTTTGCATGGAAACAGCAAGATGCCATACATTGTCATCAATTTTTATCTGAATGCCAGCACTATGATTGAGAAAGGAATCAAAAGAAGATTAAATCAATTACTGAACTTAAGGATTGAGTTGGCTACGTTGCTTCCTCATCTCGAGGACTTCGGCAGGCCAACTCAATCCGTAAGTCCAAAATTGATTTAATTTTCTGCTTATCATTTACTCAACTGGACGACTGAAAGTATTCATCGTACAATCAAAAGAAGCTTTTAGTTGTTATGTTACATTTCTTGTAATTTCAAGTTCCTGTTGTTTAAGTGTTAGTGTTGAGACTCTTTTGTAATAGGTTCACGAATCTTTACTCGCTCGATTTTGAATGAGTCTTTTTTTGGTGCTTCCGGTTTCTCGAAATCCTAATCTAGCAAAACAGCTCAACATCTTTCCATGGGCATGGGTGGCCGTTTCGGGGCTTCTGTTGAGCTCATCTCAGACATTTTAACTGTCATAGGCCATTTAGTGACCAACGACAAGTACTGAATCACATCTATGGAATTGTTGTTTTTTGTCGATTGTTTGACCTAGCTCAATTCTAGGCAGTTATTTTTGGGTTTCTGGCGAGACTTTTTTATAGTGCAATTTAATGCTCCGTGTGGCACGATTGTTGATTCTAAATCAGTTTTGGGCGATACCTCGAATAACTAATCTAACTCAATTCTGGCCCCCTTGTAAGGTCTCAAAGGGCCACACCCAGAGTGGAGACTACCTGTATACACCCGGGACACTTTCTTGGAGTACGTTCTAAGTACTCATGTGCTCAAACGTTGATACCTCCTCCGTTCACTTCTCCTAAGCATTCTGGACTGTCGATCAGTGCTGTAGTGGGGCGTAGGCGCACGTAGGCGCAGCCAACCACCTTTTGGCATTTGAACGTAGAGCCTACGCACCGTAAGTTACGTTCAGTGCTCAAGGTGATACCGTGGGCTTTGGGCGCCTACTTACCTCTAATTTTACCACTACAGCACTGCAGTCGGTCTATATTAGTGTCGTCAACTACATCTTGTGAGCCATTATTTTGGCAAGTTGTTGCCCAGAGCTTCTACGAGGGATATTGCTATCTGTCATTGCCTATGTCAAATTTCAGGGCTGGCCATTCTCCATACAACCGCCGATTTTTTCAAGTGTTAACTGGTGGGAATTTGCATAATCTTCTTGGTATCAGTTCAGTTCTATCAAGATAAGTACATTTTTAATATCTAATTCTTTTTTTCGTTTTTTGTCAGCTTTACCAGAGAAAATACCTTTTTTAATTTACTAAACGAAATACCATCTATGATCTTAAAATTGTCATTTATATTTTCGTTGACGCAAATGAAATCGGCGAATTTCGTTTACAGGTAAGTCAAGCTTCAGCATGCTCAGTATGCAGGGTCTTCCAATTAAGGTCAGAAGGTAGAAAATGACGTCAATCCCATCAATTCTCAATGATTTTAAAAATATCGAAGTCTGTCGCTTGTCAATTTTACCTGAAATCAAATAGGTGTTGGTATGCCGTGCATTTACCGACGGATAAGAATATAAAATAGTAAAACTAAAACGACGATCATCGGTACTAAAATATATTAAAATATCCCCACGTTCCGAACGATGCGCTCTTTGTCAAGGGTGTGTTTGTCTGTAGCATACCCTTGACAAAGAGCGCATCGTTCGGAACGTGGGGATATTTTACTATATTTTAGTACCGACGCTCGTAGTATTAGTTTTACTAGTTTCACCAGAAATCAACAGGGTTCGACGACGCATTCTGAACGTTTCGTGGAGATCCGTGACTTTTTTCAGTTATTCCCTAGAAACTACCCTCTCAATGGAGCATCCGGGAATTCGTTGAATATCACATAATGACAAGTCGACAACACTGAGTTCATTAGTCTATCGCACGACAGATGTCTACACCCACCAAGTGTTTTCTATTAGAAATTTTTTAAAGACAACGTGGGCTGAATAAATAGTAAATATATTTATTATTCATTTTCCAACAATGTTAATCAACGCACAATGTTTTCCAAGTGCCCGTAATTCCCTGTGATGTTCTGCACTATTTCAAGAATTTTACTGAAAGAAGCCGATCCTTGGCCGTTTTTCAAGGCTGATGTGATGGTACCTAGGATAAGCAGAGCCGAAGCGGCGAATGCAATGGCGTTGTTGAGCCTGTGGCAGAATATTTGGGATCTCTCCGTCTTGAAATTTTCAATGGTGAGATAAGCCAGGCCTAGTAAGCCCAACAGCTGGATGATGATCATGAGGGCGTAGAGTCCCAGCAAGGTCTCATAAAACGGTTCCACATCTGCAACATGGAGCACAGTGAGGACTTGTTACACGAGGCAGTAATAACAATGCACGTTTTATGTTGAATGTTGGAACTTGTCACCATTTTCAAATTTAACTATTTTGGAATAGGGCCTACTACATGGCAAAAGAAGACATAGAAAGAGCTATTCGTTGCAGTTTGTTGTGAGAATATCAGTCCTCACTGTTGGAGTTAGTTAATCAGTACTCAGTGATGGAGTTAGTTGTGAGAGGAATACAAGCTGAAGGTTCAAGAATACCCGTGATGTATCTTGGTACTCAGGTGTCAGTCGTCAATGTTGGAGTTAGTTCGTGAGGAATACAGTCTGAAGGTCTAAGAGTACCCGTGATGTATCGTGGTACCCAGTTGTCAATCGTCGGTGTTGGAGTTAGTCATGCGAAGGAATACAAGACGAACAGCCAATGTTTACCGATATCAAGAACTACTGATCCAGCAACGGCACAAGTTGTAATTGTGAGAAGTGCAAGGCTTTGCTGTGCACCCTGGACATCTGGACGTCTTAGGGTAAAGATTAGATTCCCTCGCCCTGTCTACGATGACGTTCCAATTGTGTCGTCTGAGACACTCAGACACCTGGGTGTTTTCCTCGACCGTCAGCTCAATTTTACTGAGCACGTGAACAAGGTCATCACTGGAGCCAGTAGAGGGATTCATGCTCTTCGTACCGTAGCCAGCAGAGAGGCAGATGAGCGTTACTTGGTAATGCTATTCAAGAGCCTCACATTGTCGGTGGTAGATTACGACCCTCTCATGATCCACCTTAGCCAAAACCAACTTGGTGAACTTGAACGGCTGCAGAACAAGGACCTCCGTATCATTACTGGTTGTCCCAGGTCAACACCAGCAGCTGCATTGCGTCATCTGGTAGGCGTACCTTGCACCGCGGATCACCAAGCCCTAGAGCAGACAATTGTCGCAAGAAAATTCATCCAAGCTAAGGACCACCTCTCCATCCAGTCATCATGAAAAAGGGTTTAAAGAGATTACCGCATAGGCAACAGCACCCCTTAGGAACTTGCGTCCGCGCCCTTCCACAACTTTGGTGCGACGGAGATTGTCCAGGTACTCATGGTATCTGCCGCAGCAGCTACTACTGTCACCACGGCCGGTCAGCACCGAATTGTCGACTCACCAGCGTGGCTTCAATTGGAGGACCATGGGAAGAGCCACCAGTTGTTGCAGTCTTCAGCAGAGAGTGTACAAATGTGTCGCCAAATGTTCTGGGGGCTAGGAGAGGATGATGCCTTGACAGTGGCCTCCGATGGCTCCATCAGAATGATCTGACACTTGTAGAAGGACGTGGTTGCCATGGCATCTAAACGAACAACACGCGTATGGAGTTCGAGGCAGTCCAAAAAACCCTCCGGCGCCTCCCTGAGCTGCGCCCTTATGCGACGACGATCATCTTCACCACTGACTAGATGGCTGTGCTGACTAGGATCCACTCTGGGCTGCTCCTATCCAGCTGGCTCATCTTTCGGGAGCACTGCCCACTCCAACGTGTATTGTACCTATGTCCCAGGCCATGCTGTTGCGAATGAGCAAGGGGACCAACTCTGCAGCCAGACTGTGATAATACTGCCACTGAAGCTTTACGAGCCTGACGTCAAGCTGCTTGGACACCGCAATATTGTGTTTCGCACAACGGAAAAGCACGGCGAATATAGCGAAGGCTTTCGCCTTCTGCCACTAGAGGTTCCCTTTGGTCAGTCCAATTCCAGCCACCGGAAAGGTCCTGTGACAAAACTTCACAAATCCTCCCATTACGGGAAACGTCACGTCTAATAATCGTCAGCTTATCCTCAGTGGGTGTACCTACGAGGAAAGGACTTATGCTCAACATCTATGAACCCACTCACAGAAGGTAATTCAGGTAAGTCTAGTAAAGACGAAGGTCCAAGCTTACCCGTGGTGTACCTTGGCACTCAGTTGTCTGTCTTCAATGTTGGAGTTAGTTTTGAGAGGAATGCAACCTAAAGGTTCGAGAATACCCGTGATGTATCGTGGTACAAAGTTATCTGTCCTCAGTGTTGGAGTTAGTTTTGAGAGGAATAGAAGCTGAAGGTCTAAGAATACCCGTGGTGTATTTTGGTACCCAGTTATTGGTCCTCAGCGTTAGAGTACAAAACTGAGTTATGTACACGGAGTACAATAGTTGAGCCAATTGCGTCGCCTCCCAATTTTTACACACGTTAATTAGGACCGGAGAAACAACACTACAAACAGAAAGATGTCAGTTGGATAACAGTGAATTTGTGTTTTTAGGAAAAGTAACGCAAAAATGCTGACTTTCCCTTTAATTGTATTTTCCAATTACCTTCTCACGAGTGGCATTTACGCCCCTTAAAAAAGCACACAAATCCACCTGTTGTTTTACTAACCGATTTCAACCGACTTTTTGTTTTCGCGTCTTTTTTAAAACCACGCCCGAGCAAAAGAAGCTTGAAAAAAAAGAAGTTGGTAATGAGGCTGCAAGATACACTATACGTCATTGTGAGGGCAAACCTCCTTCCCTTCCAAGTATGCCAAAGATAAAATACACTTACTTCTTCCGGCTTGGACTAATTGTTTTAAGGAATCCACAGTTGTTATAAGAAGTCCTGTATGCAGCACTCCCGAGGTCGCCGATTTTACCTTGATATACTTCTCCATAGACAAACCACTTTTCTACAGAAGTAACAAAAACAACTAATTTAAAAAGGCTGATGAACTGCTTGTTTTCTACCTATTTAGTCATTAAAACTGGTTAACGTATAAAGGTAGTGCATTTGCAGAGTAAACGTATTAATTAGTTTACGAAAACTGATACTCCTGTCCTAAGATAAGCTAAAACAAAGTATGAAGACCTCCGTTGTGCGATGACTGCTCGACGATGTTACTCGACTAGCCATCAGATTCTTCCACTGGAGTACGGAGACTTTTTGGCGCCCCAGGGCATCAATACCACAACACGCCCCTTGTATATCTTTCCCAAATTAAAGAAAGAAGTTTTAGTAAAAAATAGGCCTATATGAACACTGTTTTCCGGATACATTAACAAAGTTCACAAAAATGAAAAAAAACGTATACTGAGCGGTCCATATCTCTGTTATAATGCTCAAAAGTCTCTTTACGAGCCTTTCGCTCTGCGAATTTATCAATGATGTGCCTATTTCTCAGCTGATAGAAAGGCAAGGATTGTCGGACGATCTCGACATATCGTTAACCTTGGGTAACTTTCAACTATCTCACAAGTTGTTAACACAGGCATGGTCAACAACATCTGCAACGCCGTTCTCAGGTTTGGAAACAATTAATCCTTTCCATAATGTATGGTGGCCATGACAAACATTTCTAGTGAGGATGCAATTTTTGTGTGCTTTCGTTTCTTAAAAAGCATTTCTTCATGAAGTTGCCGTTGAACTCCCCTTTAAATGCGGCACCAAAATCGACACAACGTTGCAGCAGAATATTTGATTTCAAGCGGCCAAACATCAGTGAATGGAGGTCCAATAGGAAGCTGAAATGAAAGTTCAGTGCTTGAATCCAGTTACTGCGTGGGTTCTTGATGCTCATTTGCCAGACCCACATCTGCAGCGTCCTCAATAGTTTCACTTTCGCCTCACACGTCGCTCTGTGGTATCTGTCCATTCTTCCGCCACCCTCAGTCCGTCTTGAAGATAACTTTCACATAGAACACCCTGTTCACCAATGACGTGTTCACGCATTGAGTCCAGATCAGCAGGTGCTTCTCAGAGATTCGTGTTTGTGGATTGCAATAGTTTTTTGAAGAACGTTGATATGCTGCAGTATTTGACTACAAAAGAGCAGAAATCTCGCACAGTTTTTCGGAAAATTACAAAAGAGAACCCCTAGAAGCTGTCTTTCCCCATTCAAATGGTTAGGGAAAACGCCTCCCCCACTACAGCGATCTGAAAACATGTAAGCCGTCTATGACTTCCCCGAGTAGACAGACAACTAGGCTACTGGCGGTTAAGCTACGACCACATTGGCGAAGCTAATGGCAACTGTGAGGAGAAACTGTAGCGTCCGGAGACAATGGCCAATCTAGGATGTCGCAAGCGGGCCACAATCACACTTTTCGAAGGAACTGTGTTCACGTTAACTGTAAAAAGGTATCTTTGGTCCTGTCCAGAAGGAGTGGGACGAGTCCCTTGCTCCCCACAGGCGTAGCCAGAAATCAAGGGTCGGATGGAGCAAAAGCGTAATTGTTGGTGACCGGTGGGAGGGGGGTGGGGAGCGCAGAAATGAGTGGTATCCTGTGGACACTTTGAAGTGAACAAGGGGCCAAACGCAAAATTGTAAAGTTGTGACTGGGGGGAGGTGGTGGACTTTTCTTTACACTGAGCTAGGGGAACACAGCCTTCTTGTGCTCCTCAAGGCTACGCCTGAATGCCCTTGCCTTCAACCCGCTTGTGTGGAGAGCAGTGTGCCCTAACATTTTTTCGCCCGTAAAAGCCAAGAAAACCATAACAACTTTTTAGTTTTGGTGGTTTGACGGCGCAACACTTCTGTTGGCGCCCGTGGACAATTGCTGCCCCTCTGCCCCCACGCTATGCCAGTGGACTCCTCCACAGTCCCTCGACATTATTCAACTACGATTGGCTGTTCTCACTTAATTCGCACCTAGCTATGATATCTCTACAAAGCCACCGCCCCAATAAATATGTTACAAAATCGAGTCCAGTTTCCTTCCAAAGCAGGTGCCTGCCCTGCGATCTTGCGTTTAGGCCGGGAACCACTTGCAGGCTAGTCCCGGCGCCGAGTTCGAAGAAGAGGGTAGCCTTGCATGGTCTAGTACCGCCCCGTTACGTGTGTCTATCTTCCTAAGTGATGAGCTAAGTTCATGAACACGACAGCAATGTTGTTTCCACTCCTTGCAAATGGACTCAACATGATATCCAGTTGGCGTTGTCGACGGTAATCAACTTTCCATGTGATACCACTTTTCATTCAAGCTGCTTTAGCATCAGCAGCCGATTTCATGAAGGTGGTTTAACAAAACCAGGTTTAAGACTTGAACCTGGTCTTCCTAAACCTGGTATAATTTTAGACCTGACGTGCATTTCACCAACATGGTTTAAGAGTCTGAAAGCCTGGTTTTGCTAGACCAGGGAGCTGGTTCAGTAAAACCAGCTTTAAAGTATCAAAGGCACCCCACTGTGTCGAGCTGGGTAAACCCAACAAAGAAACTATTGAAGTGCTTCAATGAAACCTTGATCACGTGGGTATACAATGGCGTACACTAGTAGAATCTGAGTACAGACATTTATGAAAAAGGTCTAAAAGCTTTTCTCATCAGGAAAATTGTAATTTCTGTGCCCAACACACATACATTAAAGAGCACGCTTACGAGTAGATGTAACATGATAAATGCCCAAATTTATTTCCTTGTCATTTTAGTGTTTATTTTTCACGGCTAGGGGGGGGGGGCAAGACCCCTTCCCGGCAACATTAAATCGGAGAACAGTGGAGGTGGAACTCAGACAGAAGAATCAGAGGATGCTGCCTTAAGTCAAATCCGATGACTCCCTGCTCGACCAGTCGTATTCTGAGGAATCCGCTGGTCACACTCCAGCAAGTACTGGTCTACGCATAGGCGGATCCAGGGAGGTCAAGGGGTCCGGAGCCCCTCTTTTCCTTGATTTTAGTGATATCAAATCTATAATTAATTTTCAAATTGTTGACTTGGTCCCCCCTTTCAAAAAGTCCTTGACCACCCCCCCCCCTTAAAAATCCTGGATCCTCCCCTGCTACGTTTGATCTTGATCGTAGTAAAACTGAATATTGTAAAAATAGTCCATTTTTGCTCTAAAACTGCGTCGCAAATGCACTCCGCGGCATCATTCAGTTGCACCTATACCATGCAAGTCTGACATATTTAACAGTTAAACCTGGGTCTGACCAAGTCTAAAGTTAAACATGGTTCAAGATCTAACACAGGTCTAAAGAATATAGACCTAGTTGGTGAAATGAAAACTGACTTAAACCAGGTCTAAATTGGAGTTAAACCAGGTTTTACTAGACCACTGGTGTAAAAGTTAAACCACGTTTATGAAATGCAGATTATCTTTAAACCTGGTCTAAGTCCAGTTTAAACCAGGTTTAACTTTAAACCACCTTTATGAAATCGGCTGCAGGTGTCGCTGTTTGTTGTTACACCAACTGCACGCTGCAGAAAACACCTGATCGAGTAAACAAAGTTATGTCAGTGCATCTAGGCAGGAATCGGCAAGTAAGAGAAGAAGAAATCAGAGAAAATAAGTATCAATGGTCGTATAATAAAACAAATACAGACCCATCGACCGGTCATATCACCTTGTATAGAGAGAGAGCAAAGTTTCCCGAGGCCAAAATCCATACATAACCTAATATTGTCCTTGACATCGGTTTGTATTTGTTTAAAATTGATTTTGTAAAATTAATTGTTTCTAGTTCCGTCCAGAACGAATAACAACACTTAACCACAGTCACTTGAACATCTAAGTTAAGTAAGTATACCTTCTGTTTTGTGCTCCCAACCTCCCCAAAAATCGTATAATTAGTATTTCTCTTTGTTGAAGAGATAAAACTTACAAATGTTTTCTCAAAACTGCTGTTTAATTCGTGTAGTAAAAATATGACAGTTCAACTTTCTGAGATTTCTTCACAGAAAGTCAATACAAGGAATTTAGACGCCTACGAAGAACCAACTCATAATAAATGTTAATAAACCCACACGTTCCTTTTTAGTTCAACCTTGCTCAAGTAATTTTCCGCACAACTTTCAGTGCAATAACGCAGCTACGATGAACATTGATTTAATGGTAAAAATCCATATTCAATACAGTTCAGATAATGAGACACCGATGGAGGTACCGAAATTCGAATGTCTTCCAGCATGTCAGACAGAAATGCTTCAAACTCTTCGTCCGATTGTCCTTCCTGTAAAAGAAATTGAGTACTTCATCAATACAGTAGTCAAAACAACTAATATTAAAGCGTGGCTAACAATGCAAGTGTGTGCTCTTCTCGTGACAAATAATGCACAAAAAACCCTCCAGGTGCAGGTCCCAAAATAATGCAAAACCCTATAATTTTGCATGATAACACTCACAGATTTACGAAAAAATCTTGACTACGCAAAAATTATTAAGGCTACTGACCTTCCTTAAGTAGCTGCTAAACTTCATTATCTTCATCGTCTCCCGCCAGGAGTTTGACTTTCCTGTGGCAGACTTGTCTCAATGGAGCCAAATTACGACAATAAACATTCCATTGCCAACATCATGGATGAAACATAACAACCGTCCGCAAAATCAGCGCAATTCTGAGCAGACATGCGCACTGTCATGTGAGCAATCTGACCCAGTATTCTCGTGTATTATGTTTTGATACATCTCGACACACCATAAAGGTACCATGCTAATACCATAGTTTGTAATTGCAATAAGCGGTGCTATACGTGTAGCACAGAAGCAGTTTTAAATGTGACTATATTATTACTTGAAAAGAGATAACATAGAAGAAAACGACAGTAATTGTGCATTGAACTTGTATAATTTCCTGAGGATAATTAAATAACAACAATATTGAACATTGTACTTAGCGAGGAATCGGCGACTAAGTTGCAGACGACATAATATTTAGCAAATAAAACTGGGAAGCCTTATATGACTAAGTTTTGCGCCAAATATTATCTTTGGGACCGTGTTGCATGTTGAGTGTTATTTATACTGCTGCAATTTTATTACTTTTGGGAAAGCTTGATGATCGAACCGGCCTAACGACGTCGAATCGTTGACCTACCTTTTGAACTTTCCATGTTAGAGGACACTGTTCGAGTAGTTCCGGGAGTGCAATACGGAAAACAACATCACATGGCCGTATTGCACTCGACTTATTCAACGTGTATGTGATAACAAGTTAACCCAGTTCTAAACATATCTGGTTGATCCTCTCTAATTTCTTGACCCAGGTCACCCATTCAAAGATGGCCGGTCGTATGTACTCAATCGCAGGTAATTTTCCACTAAATGCAAAAATTAGCCTCTTATTTTATTAGGATTAGCACAATGAAATATCTTAGCAGGGTGCACAGGATATCATTTCAGTCACTGTCGCTTTCGCTCACCTGATTTACAACTGTTCGAACTTGTTTACTTTCATCTGATCAACACGTCAAGAAGTACAGAATACCCAAATTACTATTTATAAATTTATATCCTGGAGTTGCCTGTTTTACTGGTTTGCAGTTTACAGACACATTTTCTCTAAAATTAAGAACTAAACTTCATGAAACGAATTCAAACGCAAACTAATTCAACCAAAACTTAACGCTGTTTTGTCAACAGGACATCGTAAAAGATCAATTTTTAAGTTTCATGTGGAGCACCAACATTATGAACACAACTTTTGATAAACTTAAAATTTCGTTTATAAAATGTTGGTACACTAACACACTTTACTAGATATAAAGGCTTATCTTATGCTCTAAACTGGTGAAAAGAACAGAATTGTGTCTCGCATAGATCTTTTATGAGCGTAAGTATTGAATCCTTACCGTTTTTACTGCATTCTTCATCTTCACAAACGTGTCCAAATATTTCAACTGAAATGAAAGATTTTTTCAAAAGGCGACAAAAAGTCATTCCCAACCTTCCGCTTCTAAAATATCTAAACTGTATACCACAACAATTGACATTACAAAAATAATTCATGTAATTACTGTTCTTGCGCTTCTGTGAAGGGTAAGTTTAAATAGGAAAGTGCTGTCGCATGGAAAAGCAAAGTGCTTCATGATTCAACTCCTGCTATTTTCAAATTTTAGCGATCGAAATTTATCATTTCAAAGTATGTGTTTTTCGAAAACCCGGTTTCCACACGGTTACAGATGAATTATACTTTTAGAACATTTTCTCTAGGTGTGCCCTTACTCATTACAAATACCGGGTATCACAAACCGTTTATCAATCGTCGCATATTTTCGGAAGATGACACGTGCATGTACCTGAATCCCAACGTCTGTGTCGCCTGCCGGTGCACGGGACGAGGAAAACAAACCAGTTATTTTTTCGTAAGCCATGTCTTCCAAGAATACAAAGTAAACGCAGACGACTTAAAAAAACGGATAGCAAATGTTTTCAGCCAATTGTCACAGATTTTTTGTCTGTTGATTTATCAACAACACGTTGTTTTTCAGCCTCAATAAAAGTCAAAGCCATCGGCAGCTGCTAATCACGAAACCGTCTGAAACTTTCTAACGATTCGCTAAGCAATTTGTGACTAGTCGGTGATATTTATTCCACTTCACCGCGTAGTGAGCTGTCAATAAAAATGTGTGTCCGAACCTCCATTATACAGATAAAGCCTACAGGTTTTTCATAATTTGAAAATAATGATTCCCACTTATACTAAATTGTTCACTATCATAAAACACATGCCTGTCACGCCATTGTATGTCCTTGGCTCTAATAGATGTCAATGATACCGCTACACCAAAAGAACTACCACCTCCCTATTCACGCTCGAGATAACAACTGTAGGTATACTGGCTACACTTGATTGACTTCGTCGGTTCTGTCAGGTCAAACGGATAAGACATCCGATTAGTCTGTAAGTCACGAAGTCTTCATCAAGGATCAATCAGATGTCTTATGTAGCCCCTGTATTCATTAGGATTTCTGCAAGTATGCATATGCCTTGCGCCTAAATAAAAAGACGCCAAATGTCATGGCTGAGGGCGAATGTGATAGATACATGTTGTATACTTGCCTATTGTTTGCTGGACAAGGAAGGCTGCTTCAGATGAAGCCTCATGGATAAGGCCAATTCAGTGTTACATATTACAGCAACAATGTGATATATAGATATCTGGATACTTTATTTCGCCATATGAAAACACAATATCACAGTTTAACACATATTTACAATTGCAGGAAGACCTCCTTCAAAAAAATGAGGACGGCGGTAAGCACAACTGGGCATATTCTGTAAAATTGCTACTGAAAACCAACAGGTTTGGAGAGGTACGGTTATACAGACCGGGTGACTTAGATTTATTCTTTACAGAATTTCATCAGAGGCTAATTGAATGTGACGTACAAAGTTGGAACTCTATAATAAATAATTTGACTAAATATCAATTCTATTGTACTATCAAAACAAAAATACAGTGTAAAAATACGTGTACGTTTTAGACCCGTACCTAAGGAAAATACTTGCTCGTTTTAGGTGCTCAGTGCACAAGTTTTAAATTGAAACAGGGTGGCACGCAGTTCTAACCGAGGATGAAAGAATTAGTGGAATATGCAATACTAGTCAAATCGAAAACAAGATTCATTTTATGTATCACGGTCCTGTCCTTGGTGATGTGCACAGAGCTCAAATTTGTTGACGAATACGACAGACGATGCCAGAATAGTAAGATTATTTCAAAGCCATGACGTTTGAGAAGTACTGAAAAAGCCTGGCGTTATATATTTCAAGAACAACAGTGCTAGAGCTGAAATTTTATCATTGTAATTGTAATGTAAACTCTATTATGAGGCCAAGACCTACATGCAATAAGCATTTCTGAACCTGATTCTGATAGCCGGTTGAGTCGGAGGAACCGGCGAAGTCATGGAGCATCTAATGATATGTTAGCGTGAAGGCATCTGCACCGTTTTCGAATTCACAATTTTTGGTTTGGACAACCCTAATAAACTTTGAAGCGTTTTATTGTGTCTCGGACGGTAACGGAAATAGAATCGTGTCACGGAAAGGTATATTGTGAGAGCAAGTGGCTCATTTGATGCTTGTTTTAGTCAGCTGAACATGCAGGTCCAAATACACTCTTACATACGTAAAAAATCATGTCTAAGAGAATGCATTTAAGAAATAGAGTTATACCACAATATTAGCGTCAAATGGCAGATACAACTACACCATGCAGCGACTGACGTCATCAAGAGTGAAAATAGAATACTTAAATGAGCACGCGCAATAATCGCATGTTCAACAAACCACAATATTCAAGCCGCCCGGTCGCCTTAAAGGAGAATGCCACCCGATTTAATTAGTCTTTTTTACCGTCTTAATCGGTCTATATCCACATCGTCTCTTAATACGGTCGACCTCACCTTGCCGAGAGGTGTCGCGTTAACCTGTGAGGAAGGTGAGAAAGGACGCAGTGACGTCAGTGGTTCGTCTGCAGAGTGAATGCCGCTATATTGCGGTGCATCGTTCCCGCTTGTCCGAACTACGAAGTTGCAAAGAAAGCGGGCATATCGTTTATTCAACTTCCTCGAGAGCCCAAAATGCTTAGGTAGTGAAGAATGAAAGGTAGGCTGTTAATAGCAAGTATGAGGCCGTGAAACATCTCCGTGTTTGTGGTCGGCATTTCGTCGACAGTGATTTCTCTGACGAATTCCGGCTTACCAAAGAACTATCCATACGCTCCGTTGCTTGTGCATTTTCGCGGGGGCTCTAGTATTTCTTGATCAGTGTATTCCGGTTTGAACTGATAGCCAATGAAACCTAACGATCCGACTCGTGAAGTCTGAGCTCTTGACTAAGTCGGGATTGGCGCGGGGCGAGTTGCCGTTTATTAGTAGACGTTTATTATTCTGTGTTCTGTTTAAAATGAATTATTCTCAGTCCTAACCAATGCTTATACGAAACTGAAACAAAGCCTGTCTCATTAGATACAATTTGTAATGCCTTGGAGTGCTCGTGAGTGCAATTGTTTTGAGAAGCCAGCAATGAATAAACCACTGCGTAACCGGCTTTTGATGCCGGCAACAAAGGTAATTGACCGGGCACCGAAGCCGTGTGAGCGCATGCTAATTCAGTGTTTGCTGACAGAAAGCTGTTGTGAAACAATTACTCGATTTTATATGCTATGGTCACATGTTAGGGGAATCTTTATTTAGAAATACAAATACATTATTCAAATTATTGTTACTGGTAGTCTGTGGAAGGGGAACCCGACATCGCGGCCCCCGACAAGTAAGTAGATTTTCACTGAGTTTCGATGCTAATGCACATAAAATTACGTGCACATTATTTCTTTTGCTCACTATTATTATAGTCTTTTCGTGACTGGAGGTTTAGTTTCCAACTCAAGCTGGTTTATGTTCGTGCCAGACGCGGCGGCCGCGACGGGCCTGAACGGGTTCCGAGCCACTGGCCGGGATAACAAGCGTTTTGTGTGTTTAGAACTCAAAAAATCACAATTTAAACAACACAGATAGAGGCTCTTCTGTCTGTATTTCACGGAAGAATATTTCGAATTTATCTCCGAACAGACCCCAAACTCCTCGGTGCTACGGACAAATTAATGGGGCCTGCCGAACTTTGTAGAATACGGTGTGTTCAAATACCAGTAAATCCGTAACAGCGAAATAAAACAACAGAACTCAGTGTATTTTTAAGGGTTTTACATCGAAGTTTGATGATTTGTTGGTGTTAAACGATGAATTTAAGCGATAAACTGACACCAGTAACCCGTGTTGTGAACTGCTGAACAGACCGTGTGTGAAACCAATTACGTCATTGGATAATTTCAACTCCTTCAACAGGAGTCAGGTGACGCAACCGAACGTGCCGTTGTCGAGTAGAACTACTCGATCTAAATTGATACAAAATGGGTTGTTTTTTGAGTGGCATTCTCCTTTAATTTTCGAGATTGCCCCTAAGGTGTAGTTTTCCTTAGCTTACTGAAATTTCCAAACAAGCAAGCACAGACAGGGAAACGTCAAGCTCCTCGGTTTCTTTGTGAATTGTCGCACCTGATCAGTATTGTATGACAAGAACAATGTAGCCAACAGCTCCAAGGCAATTTACGTGCTGAGGTCTCAAGCTCTGTTCCCACTACCCTTGGTCCTGCACATCTCCAACATGGTCCCTAACCCATCATTGGTGCATCGGACCTGAGCGTCCCTTGGATAAAGGGATCACCAAATGGAACTCATAACAACAGATGCTTTGCCTAAGACCCCCACAGAAGGTGGCGAGTAAAATGTTGGGACCGTTTTATCCGAGGTCGTAAGCCCGGTCGTAGCTAAACAGGTCGTAAGCACGTTAATGCAAACGCGACGTCAGTTTTTGGAAAGCAAAAATCTTGCCCGAAAACCTCAGTAAATTGTCGTCGGAGTACGGAAAGACACAAGAATGGCTACTACGCGGACCTACCCGTGACAGTCGCTTAAATATTGATGAGCACCCGTGGAGAGGATGTCGATCGAACAGGAGCACGCTAAAATCACGAGTGCGCAGGAGTGGGCCTAGCGCCATGTGCATTTAAGAGTCCTGCATGTCGAGAGGCTAATTTCTTGACTGGACCGAGAATTTCTATTCAAATATGCCTTTTGACAATAAAATCATTGTGGATACGTAAAGTCAGGATAGGTCGATGACCCACGATGACCCACGGATTTCATACCAACTGTGAAAAGCTGGAGTTAAATTCGTCGCGCTCATTTTGAAGAAGCAAAGGTTCTGTGGCTCCTTTACTTAACAAGGTATTGGCTTCTTAAAACAAACGATTTCGTCATGTTTGAAATGTATTTTGTACTTTTCTTTTGTCCCTGAGAGAGGGGAGGTGATGAGTAAACTCCAGTTGTACCCATTTTTCAGTGCAAATCTTTGTGCATCTGTGTTAGATTGGGAGCATAAAACCCTAACCCATCCGCTTTTGGTCCTGAGAGTTCTCCCCTGACTGAAAGTCTCGTGGAGGTGCAAAATACTAGAGAGGTTTCGCAAAGAGACGTGAAAGTGAATTATCACGCATATATAATTGCGCGTGCCGATTCACGTTACAGTAAGAAATTGGGTTTCGCAACAGTTAAAATTTAAACTTAAACGTGAACCAAATAACTGAGATCAGGGTGCCCAGTTATTTTAGGCCTAGTACACGTCAGCTAGTTTACAAAAAAAAAACTTACTGAAGTCACTCTGTCAACTTCCTTTATTTGAAAAAAGTTGTGTCTACGAACTCCTGCGAGAAATGGTCAAGTCTTAGAATGCGAAATTTATTTGCAGTTTAAACTAAATAGATGCATTTAAATTAAGCATGTAAACAAAATTAACAACACAAAATCATATCTCTGTTCAAAATACATTCTAGTTCGATGATATCCAGCGAACCCTGGCAGAATAAGGATTTTGGGAAAGATACTTTCTTGCATATAAACTTTAAGAACATTTATAGACAAAAGAATAGTGAAGCAAAGAAGAAAGATTGAGAACCGTGTCATTTCGATGTCTTGTCAAATATGATTAAAAAAGGGGCTATCGGGATTACGTTACAGCCAATAATGGCACGGATTTAGAAATGTGTGATAATTCACGTTCACGTCGCTTTGCGAAATCTCTATACTGCTCATTAAGGCTAAAGTGAAACTTACTGGGTCTGCTTCACAGTCGAAGAAGAGAAAAGTTGGATTGTAAGAA
The DNA here is from genome assembly GCA_002633005.1 of Phoronis australis. Classification (NCBI taxonomy): domain Eukaryota; kingdom Metazoa; phylum Phoronida; family Phoronidae; genus Phoronis; species Phoronis australis. Next base: position 271,667 of record NMRA01000134.1, on the reverse strand, counting down.
CAGGGCTTCACTGATTGACCATGACAACCATTTTAGCGATTGGCTTATTATTAGCATCCCACCGTGAATAAGAGGCAGTTGCTCCATGGCCACTAATTTTTTCATCGCATTTTGCATCCTTCAGTAAAGTGATAAACTCTACACCATTCACGTGTTCGTCATCCAGAACCGGGAGCTTAAAATTTGCACCAAGGCTAACAGAGTTGACGAGGTGTGCCCTACCAGATAGATATTGGACGTTTGTGTCAACTCACTAGAGGAATTGAGTTCCTATAGGATTAGTCATCGGTTTTGTTCGTTTGTTGGCGTTTGAATACAGCGAAGTGTGCTGCAGAGGTTGCTGCCACTAATTATCCAACTAGCCACTACAAACTATTAGTGTTATGTGACTGGACGTTAGTAACTGTATTTTGTTTATTGTTATGCTTAATAAGTTGCTATTGTTCATTTATTCTTATGCTTAAAGGAGAATGCCACTCAAAAACAACCCATTTTGTATCAATTTAGATCGAGTAGTTCGATAACAATTCAGCTCTTTTACCTGACACCTGACGGCAGACGGCGGGGTTGAAATTAACCAATGACGTCATAGGTTCGAATGCAGCCTGTTCAGCAGTTCACAACACACTTACTGGTGTCAGCTTATAGCTTGAATTCATCGTTTTACACCAATAAATCATCAAAATTCGATGTAAAACCCTTACATATACACAGAGTTCTTGAACAAACGTGTTGTTTTGTTTCGCTGTTACGGATTTATAGGCATTTGAACGTACCGTTGCCTACAAACTTCAGTAGGCCAATTTTCCAAGGTCGGTCGCGGGAATTAGGGGTCTGTTCGGTGATAAATTCAAATTATTCTTCCGTGATATACTGAAATGAGAACATAACTGTGTGCTGAAATTTTAGACTTGCAATTTTTTCGATTCTATACACACAAAACGCTTGTTATACCGGTCGGTGGCTTGGAACCCGGATCCGGCAGGCTCGTCCCGGCCGGACTGAAGACGCCACGACCATAAACCAAACTTGGAAACTAAACTTCCAGTTACTAAAAGACTATACTAGTGAGCCAAAAAAATGATGTGCACGTGATTATTTTGATGTGAATTAGCCGCGAAACTGCAAATCTACTTACTCGTCGAGGGCCGCTAAGGCATACCTCCCCTTCCACAGAACCGTCCGGGCAAAAGTTGTACAATAACAATGATTCGAATAATGTACTATATCTAAAAAAAGATTCCGCTAACAACTGACCATAGCATATAAAATCGAGCTATTGTTTCACAATAACTTATGTTAGCAAGCACCATAGAGTACTATCGTCTATGCAAGCACTAATTAGCATGCGCTCACACGGCTTAGATGGGCGGTCATTTAGCTTTATTGCATCTAAAGCCGGTAACGCAGTGATTTATTCCTTGCAGGATTCTCAAAACATTTGCAGCCACAAACACTGCTAGGGCATGGTTAGGGTGAGAATAATTTATTTTGAAACAGAACGTACAGTAATAAATGTCAACATGGCAACTTGCAATCCCGACTTATACGAGTACTCATCCGACGAAGATTTCACAGGTGGATCGTTAGGTTTCACAGGCTATCAGTTCGAACCGGAATACACTGATTAAGTCAAGAAATACTAGAGATGCGCCGTTAAAGTGTCTCAGGCAACAGGAACATCTGGATAGCTCCGAAAACCGTTTGAATGACTAATCATGGTGTCAGAGCGCTAACTGCACGAGAATGGAAACGATTGACGCTTGCGTTTGCTGCTACAAATTTCCGCATGTGAAACGCCTCCCTGTCGACGATATGGCTGCCACACACGGAACGAAGATGTTTCACGGCCTCATTCTTGGTATTAACGGCGTAGTTTTCATTCGTCAGTTCCGCGAGCCACTTCCGAAGCATTTTGGGCTCTCGAGGAAATCGAAAAAACGATATACCCGCTTTCATCTCAGCTTCATAGTTCGCACAAGTGGGAACGACACACCACACCATACCGGGACTCACTTTGCAGAAGAACCACTGAAGTCCCTGCGTTGTTTACTCACCTTCCTCACAGGTTAACGCGACTCCTCTCTCGGCGAGGCAAGATCGACCGTATACGAGGTGATGTGGATACAGACCGATTAAGACGATAAAAAAGACCAATTAAATCAGGTGGCATTCTCTTTTAATGTCTTTGTTGCGTCTCAAAGCGCTGTATAGCCTTTGTTACGTGTGTCATACAGGCGTGACTGTATACACTGTATGTCATGCACTTCGTAGAAGGGGGTTATCTCACATTATTGGGGTGATTCTAGGACTGATTATGTTCCATGCATTTCATTCTTTGTCATGGATTCGCAGTGTGACAAATATGTGAGTTGCTTGGCGAGTTAACTTATCCATTTACATAGACTTTGACTCTGACAAATTGGTTAATAAGTGTGTTAATTTCGTACGTGAGAACCATTTCAAGGATTTCAAATTGAAAATTTCCAAAGCTTCTTTTACCGATGAGTCGTTTCTCCGTGAGTGTTCTGGTAGAAGAGATGAAAATATGTCATCGTTGATTTCATTGATAGGTGAGTTGTCTCCTGTTCAAAAGAAACCGATGTCATCTGTCGTTGGGTCCGGTGACTGTAGCAGTGTTGAGAGTAAACATGTGTCTTCAAGTGCGAACTCATGGGGTAATGTTGTTCGTAGTGACCTTGTTCACTTACCAACGTTTACAGGTAATGATAGCGCAGGTATTTCCTTTCAACAGTGGTTATGCGAAGTTCAGTGATTGCCAGTTACGTTGCAAAACGATGGTTTACTGAAACAAGCGATCAGGCGCTCGTTGAGCGGCAGTGCCGCTGAATTGCTTGAATCTGATTTGAGTGTAGACGAGTAACTTAGTACGTTGAATTCTAAATACGGTGATGCGTTGTATATTGGGAAATTGTTGAAAATATTCTACTGTTCTCGACAGGATAAAAATGAAAGCGTTACCCAGTGGGCTGGGTGCTTAGAGTAATTAGTAGTTCAAATGAAAAAATCTGAATCATGCCCTATTCCGAAGGAGGTGCAGCCATCTGTGCTAAAATCATATTTCGTGTCTGATTTTGCAGTCAAGTGACTACAAACTTGGTCTAAAGCATTTTGTGGAACACAATAGTGGGGAATCATTTGACGAGCTGCTGATTCGCGTCCGTCGTTTAGGCACTGACCCCAGCAGAAAATCGCAGTCACGTCACTTTCTTGATGGTGTTAATAAACTCGATGTTCACTATGATTGACGCTTTGGCTAAAAGAACAGAGAAACCTGAATAACGTAGTTTCACAAGAAGTAGATTCAATGTTTTCAACGCAAAATCTGGGTTCGCGGACAACCCTATGGTAACGTAGACAGGTATCGTTTAGAGCGACAGGGTGTTGGCCAGTCTCCTGATATATGCGGGCTGACAACTTTTTACCCAGATTTGACGGGGTTTGTTTCCGGTGCCATGAATACGGCCATAGGGCTGCCAATGGGGCTATTCGGAGAATTCTCCTCGCGGTGTCGCTGCTGTACTAGTGGTGATTAAATTGCGCATGCGTGGCTGTCTGCATGTAAACAACTGGTAAAAGATGGAATTTTTATCAAAATACGTCGTCGCGCTAAGCCTTATTACTGCTAATTTCCCTGGTGCAAGTCTTCGACAGGTGGCCACAAATTCCCAAAAGACCTAAGGTTACTATATTCGTGGACAATTGCGGTCAACAGGGTCAACTAACTGACAAAAAGTGTGTGGATGCTGAAGCCCCGTGTGTGCTCTATGTCTATGACTATGCAGTTCCATTCGGAGACTACACAACATTACTTGGTAAGTTTTTAGCAATCAGTTTCTATCAACATCGTTCGGTGATGTTATCCCCACCAGTTACCCCACTGAATAACAGTTTTATTGAGTGGAACTAAGTGTTTCTTTTTGGAAACTCACCCGATGCCGGGTAGGCTAGCAGCACATATTCATATTGTCCTGGGTGGGAGTGCTCCCAAAATAAGAGGTGTATGGTACGTGATGCACAGAAGTCAAGAGTGACTTTTTCACAGCAGTTTCTCTTCAAAACTATGCTGTTTCCAATAAAATTCTCTAGATGAGTGAGTTTCCTTATTTTATCGTGGACCCCACCCCCAGGACCACCAGCTCAGTTATCGAATTAACATGAATAAGCCTTAATTCAGTAAATGTCGTAACATTGCATTGGAAAAAAATTGACACCTAGATAAGAATGAATTTTACTTGTTGAGATCAGAAGCACATTTTAAGTGTCATGAAAAATACACATTGTTAAATCACTTTTAGCCTGTTTCACATATTTTATGCAGTTATTAAATAAGACTTGGGTACAAAGGTTATTAGTTTCTACACATAAACATGAAGATGAAATGTCAAGTATGTTCTGCCTTACAAAAGTAGTTTTGTCTTGCCTTTTCTTTTACAATTTGCTAATATTTCTATTCTGTTACAGGCAAGAAAAAACAACTGAAACCAACCGCCTGACCATCTATTTCACCGTTGGACAAAGTGAAAAGCAATCCTTCAGCAATAACCTGAGAGAATTGAATGTAATTCAGTAATTCAGCACCTGATATGCCTGATTATGGACTCCCTCGCAATGTTTCTTTCTGTGCTTTTTCAGTTTGCCATTTGTTTTTAAATACACTGATAATTGTTTATTCTCGAATCTTGTGCATAGCAGCTAGCTACAATTGAAAACATACAATAAGACAATCGATGCAGTCACTGAATGTCATTTCCCCATAATCTGTACCAAATTGAAAAGTTTTTACCAATAGTATAAAGCCTTTCTTCTGAAAGGAAAATTTAATGTCACTCAGCTTTTGGCTTTCATTTCACTGGGTTCTAGTTTCAATGGCCTATAGAAGCGCTTGTAAAAAAGGTCCAGTTTCAACACGTGGCTTTCTTTCATGTAACCTCATTCAGCCTCAATAACATCCACAATTAGACCCTTGAAGGTAAACACAGCAGCATATCACTTGAATCGTTTTGAGCCCAAAATCAGACTCTGAACTAGACCAGAGTGTGACTAGGTCTTCTTTAGCTTCAGTCCCTCATGTTTCTTCCAGGAAAGGAAATAAGCTATTGTCCACACATGACTCATTGCCTATGAAAGGGCATCCTCACCAACAAGGCTTATTTGTGTAGCAGTCAGATATAGTTCGTCTGGATACACAGACACTCCACTGGCACATTGTCTTATGGTAACTTAGTACTGCGATTCACATTTCTCCAGGGCCACTGACTTGCACATTGTGCCATGCAGCACTGCTGGTGTGTGGAAGTGCTGTGGGAAGAGAACGGAGTAACAAAGCTTGTCTATGATACAGCTTGAAGTGGCCTTAAAATGTCACTGAACCTGGAACAAATATTGAAATATGAATAATTAAGTACTCCAGATTGGATCAAAAATGTTATCCCTGTTTTTCAAAAATATATGGTGATTGGTCTACAGTTTCACATAAAAGTAAATAATTACTATTTTCAGAAACCAAGGGTGTATATAATGAGTATTGCATAAAACTGTGTCTTTATTTTTTATCCCTAGCCATAACAATTCTTTAAACGCATCACTTGTCTGTAAAATATACAAGTTTTTTGAGACAACTTCAAACCTTTGTTACCCATTTTCAAGCCTTTTTAATTTTGATACTTTCAGCAATTTTAAACTCAGATTACAGGTTCATGGGTCTGTCAAGCATACTTCTAGCCTAAGGTTGAGGGAACCGTTTTTCTTCTAATAGAAGATATGAAGACTTGGGTCATTTAAAAATGATGGATAATCTTTCTGTTGTTTAAGAGTAATTACAAATCGTAAGGCACCATCAAAAATGCAATTTTCACAAAAATGGCAGTCATTTGAATTTATAACGACTTGCAACATTTCAAGGCATGAGTTAAGACTATTCAGTCACTGTGAATTCGGAAAATGTAATATATTTTCGTGGTTTTACAATTGATACAAGTAGCAAAACAGTTTCATGAAATCAACTTGAAGGGACTTCGTGAAGGTTAAGAATTACCTCACCATGCTCTTTTCCCCAAACATGTATTACCTGTTATTTCCACACATTCAGTTGTACCAAATATTACAACCCCCCATGCCAATCCCCCCTCGGGACCTGAATAAGTAATTTAACAAAATGACTTTAAAAATAGCTGTTCCTTTTCAAAGGCTTTGTTCGTTGTCTCCAATATTGAAAGTAGGCTTTGACAACAGATCTGCACTGGATGGGAAGATCTTGTTGGTTAGCTGCAGTCAAATGCTAAAAACCAATTTTTGTCCATTCAGGGACGGTGCAGAAGCGATGCATATCTCCTCTGCACGGTACAAGCCTTCAAACCTAAAAACCAAAGGTTACGTGAAAACTGACGTGATAGATTTCCATTTCAACGTGTAATAGATTTCCAGAAGACATATGATAGGGAGTAAACAAATAGTCTAATGCAATGGATATTTATCACTCACGTACCCTTTGCCATTGGGATTGGATTGTAATCTTAACTCATTAACCTGTATCGAGTTGACAGCATAAACATTCAGCATTGATTGATGTAACTGTCACTGATAAACTTTTAGAAATCATTCCAAACAATAATAATGCTTTGATGTACGAAAAGATCCCGATTGCTACGTCAAGTATCGTATCACATATCACAATATATAAAGATTAACCAGACTCTGGCTGGCGACTGACTGCCGCTAAGTCGACATCGGCGAGTGCCTCAGTTAACAGGCATCGGTAGAATAATCATGGAATAATCGTAAAAATAATCACAAACCTTACCTTTGTATGAGGTCGTGCTTACTTCCTCTCATAGAAGCACCCTTTTTACGCAATCTCAGATTCAGTTGGCACGGCTGCAAGCCATTTCACCATGTATTTAAAGGGCTCGCGAAATCGAGGCTGTTAATCTATCACCACTAGTACACACACGCCCTCTAGTTATTGTAGATTTTCCGAATAGCCCCATTGCACGGTTGCTTTAAACTTCAATATGTCGTAGTATGTTTACGTGCCACAGTCGTTACGAAATGATATTATGGTGTCTCTGCATGATGCAGCTGGGCACCAAGGGTATGAGAGAACATTTGCTTTGATTAGCAATCGTTACTTTTGGGTAGGGATTCAGAGAGATATGTGGCGCAAATCATGTGCGAGGTGTTCAAATTGCCGCTAAGGGTCCATACAAGAAATCGAAGACGATCATGAGTCACTTGACTGCATGTAGACCCAACGAAGTGTTAGTCGTTAATTTTACTGTTCTAGAGCCGTCCAGTGACGGTAGAGAAAACAGTTTAGTGATGACTGACGTATTCACGAAGTTTACACAGGTTGCTGTGACACGCAGTCAAACTGCCCTGACTGTTTGTTGCCAAGGCTTTAACTGAGCAATGGTTCAATAAGTTTGGTATTCTGGACAGGATTCATAGCGATCAGGGTCGTAATTTTCAAAGCGATCTGGTCAAACAGTTGTGTGAATTATATGAAGTTTAGAAATCCCTTACAACCCCGTGTCATCCTGAGAGAAATTCACAATGTGGGCGCTTTAATCGCATATTGCATAATCTGTTGAAAACTTTGTCAATTGATCACAAGCGTAAATGGCCGGAGTATGTGCATGATCTAGTGATGTCGTATAATTCTACTCTGCACGTATCACTATTAAGTACTCTCCGTTGTTCTTGTTCTTTGGCAAGGAACCGAATTTCCCTTCGGATTTTCTCTAGCGTCTTGCTGCAACAAATCTGGCAGATGGTTGCACAAAGGAGTAGGCCCTATGTGAAGTTGCGAGCAGCTAAAATGAAAACCGCTTGGTAGCTTACTCAGTATTTTACTGACACTTCGAAAGATAGAAATAAAGCTAGAAATGATACTAACCTGGTTCCCGGGCCTCACAAGATGACGTCACGGATAACTTGTGAAGGCCCAGGTACAGAGCACTAGCCTGCCTCCCGTTCACGGTAACGCTAGGACCTCGCTAAAAAGCAAGACTTCGCGAGATTACGTGAGATATAGCCGTGCATGTTAAATAAGAGCACGTGACTTTGACTAGGTTTTAGCTAGGTCCTAGCGTAGGTCCTAGCGTCTACTGAACGCACGCCTGGTTTTCATTGGCTGTCAGCTGGCAATTTTTTAACCAGGAAGTTGACGTGCGCATGCTTATATCCGGTAATACGTTATCAGGTCGCTAGGTGTCGCGAGAGTAAAAGTTATTTTTGGGTTACGTTTGCCGTCGAACTCTCTGGTGAGATAGCTGTTTATATTGTTATTTTATAAACAAACTGAGCTGACATTCACGTAATTATCGATTCCATATTATGAAAATAAATCTGAATAAACAATGGCTTCACTCTTTTCACTTGGTTTTTTCAGTATGGCTTCACTCTTTTCACTTGTTTTTTTCAGTTTCAGTATTTGAACGCTTTATATGAATTGAAAACGTCTCTTGCAGGGGCAGATCCAGGATTTTGAGTTGGGGTGCAGGGGCAAGAGCAGAGTATTTTGACCGTCAGACATTCACACCCCCAAACTGCCAAATGGAATCTGGGAGAATTTTAGGCAGGGCCATGTTCCCCTTGCTGCCCCCCCCAAAATCCGTCACTGCACAGTGTTACAGTAGACACAGTATTCAATCCCTAGAACACCACAATTTTCGACCCTTCAGGCAGTCACAATGCTCGAGCTACAGCCCTCCCCACGTTGCCATAATTTTTTCTTCCCTGTTTGAAGTGGGACCCCGCACAAGTTGAGGGTCCTACTAAGCCATTCAGATCATCTTGGGTATATTCGGAGCATTAAATTTCTCCTTTAAGGTGAATTTAACCTGCGTAATTTTCAAACTTATTGGAGAATGATTGGCCATAATGACCAAAAGTTCGAGCATGCACTGAAAACAATTACTTCCAAGGGCATCCAGAACACCTCGGGTGTTTTCGTAACCTCAAATTTCACCTAATAGGTGAACGCTTCCTGCATGTGTGCGGACTTCAGTTAGCATATTATTCTCAAGACTAAAAAATCACGCGACTTGCCATATTTTGGATAAAGTTCATCTTTGAGAGGATATTTTAGGCTACGAAAATACCCGGCCGAAGTGTTTCGAAGAAAAGTTTATAAATAGGAAAATAGACGACGTGCTCTAGATGTTCCGAGGGTAAATTTGTAGCTACGAAAATACTCGAGAGGTGTTCCAAATGGTTCCTAAGCTTTAGTTTTATGCATAATCTGGTACTAGAAGAATCTCCAACCATTTAGACAGTGACTTAAAAAACATTAGGTTTGTAGTCCGAGGTTTGAAGTTCAATAATAATGTAACCTAATGTTCCAAATGCACAATCTTTTCATAAGGGTTAATGCTAACAAATGAATCATTTCGTAATAATTCTTGAACAGCTGTGTCTTTTTCACCCATTAAGCTTGAAGAAGTCGGCTCAGAGATTCCTGTTGTCGAAAATGAGTCTGGTGTCCAAATTTTTAAAAATACAGATATCATGTTAAAACCCCTTCTGCAGTAGGAAAAATGTACCATTTGCAGTGTTTTTAACTTCCAGAGTGAAAACCCGTTGTATTCATGGGGAAAAGTTTGCTTTTGTACGGATTTTTTAAGCACCATTTTTAAGAGAAATTGCTCGAGAAAAATCACCCAGCTAGTTGTCATGTCCAGTATAAACCTGTGGGAGTATCCCCTGGAATGGTTTTAGGATGGTACTCTGAAAGCCCAAGGATACTGAAATGAACCCTACCCCTATATACCTAACAATGTGGGTTGAACATCATGGAAAGTACAAGCGCAATAGTTGATTTCAGAATGCGCTTATTATATGGTGTCTTCTGGCTTACAGATTTCCTTCGAATTAAATTCCTTAAAGTTGCTTTGAATGCGTCTTGTGTGAAAAAGAATAAATTTTGATCTGAACAACATACCACTATATACAGGAATTGGAATGACTAAAAGAAGAAAATTTTCCAGGTGTTCTATTGTTTCACAAATAGGCTTATGAGATAGAAATATTTTTTGTGTTTTAAAATTTAACTGAAATAAATGTTTTTGCACGAATCAAGTCAAAATAATGATAAAAAGAAGCTGGAAATTAAATAAGAGGAAATAAAAACAAAAAATAGAAAATCCTCTTAAAAGAGGAAAATTCCAAGCCCTGTATATACTCAAACTGTTCCTTAGTGGACTTGGAAGAACTCAAACTTTGTTAGTGCGCAAAGCCATGGTTATTGCACCAGGTCTTAAGCAATAGCAAACTATCAGTTCAACGGAAGCCAATCTTCATGCGAGCAATTGTGATTAGATTTGCTAGCTACTATTTTGGCCAAAAACAACATTGTTAGTACGAGACCAATCTCATATTTGTTACATGATGGTTCTAAAAAGAGGTTGGATTGATAGCAGCTTGAAAAATGGTACACTTTGTGTATAAGGAACTTAAAAAGGGTTCATTTTTTCAATACAGTTTGTTACAGATGTTTTCTTATTCTCCACCATGTATTTAATTGCTTTTTGGGCTAAACAGATTCTAGCCCAGTCTTGTATGGATTGATTTAAAACCATGAAAAGGGATTATGTGAACATGTTTGGGAATACACCTCTAGAGTGAAGCTTTCAATCCAAATCGAACTCGAAATTGTTTTTGTCACTTCCAGTCCACTTTCTTGCGAGATCAAGATAGTACTTAATGACCACTAGATTCGAACTGAAATTTGAGTAAAAACTTAAGATTTCTAGGAACACCTCGAACTTAGACTCGAACTGTTAGCTCTAATGCTGGGATAATTAATTGCCACCAATAAGCACTCAAATATAGAATAAAAGAAACTTATCTCGAGTTCAAACAAAAGTAGAATAGAAAATAACAAAAAATCTTGAGTAGAAAGTTGAAACCCTGGACCCAGGTGTTACTTTCATAATGGCATATGCTTTCACAAGGCAGTGAATGTGCAACTTGAGTGGAAGTCGGGTCTTTAATAACCTATTCCCCCAGCACCACTGGTGTAGTCAGAATTATTCAACAGAGGTTGCCAAACTTGAAATTGTTGGCGACCAATGATTGTGGCTGTAATGAGAGGCAACCTGGAGGCACTGCATGAACAGGGGACAGGGACAGGGGAGCTAGGCAAGCACAAAATTGAAATGAGTTTCTATCAGGGGAAGGGTCTGCAATGAAGAGGGTGTAGCCTTGTTGTGTGTCCTATGGCTATGTTAATGCCCAGACTTAGTACTTCAGTCTATCCTTAAACTAGATCATATTTCTAATCAATACATCAGAAAAATGAAGTTCCCAGTGTTAGACAAATTTCTTTGCATGTTGTGTGTTTTGTAGCTTATGAGTGTAATATTTCTAGGAACACATTAATGATGTCACGGTTTTTAATTTTGAGTCAACGTGAGGGTGTTTGCCAGTGCGAATGTTCTCAAGCATTTCACACTGCCCAACTCTTGCCACGAGGAGGCCCCCTCAATAAAGTCAAATTTGTAATTTTGAAAAACTTTTCGAAAAGACCGAAATGTTGACTAAAATCATTGCTGTATTATGTAGATCATAACCACAAGAATGAAACACTAGCATGTTGATCAAAACATTGAGCAAAACATAATGGTAATAGTCGCATACAGGGGACCCCCCACTTTGAGAACCAGTGTTTTCTACTGCATAACAAGAACCAGTTTTTCACTGAATAGCAGGCGTTAAAACTTGTTCTCAAAATGCGGATTGCCAGTGAGTGACTATTGCCTGGATAACAATCCAACCCAACTAACACACAAGAAATCGTTGATTTGGGTTAAGTGACCAAACTTAAAATCTTTGAAGTACCCTGACCTCCCAATTTTGAAATGTGAGATGTTTTTGCAACTAGTCATTTCAACGAACCAGATTTTTTAAGTTCGCTTGCTTACAAAGTTTAACTCCAGGATGCTTTGATTACAGCGAACCATAGTAGTTTCTGAATGTTTTAGAATGGTTCTGGTTTTGCAATTAGACTGCAACACCTGACATCATGTAAACGTGGAAAGCAAAAAAATGAAACAGTCAATGAGTCGGGGTCCAGGAGAGAGAGTCAGAACACTTGCATAGATTGCATGTGACCAAATGTCACACTCTGACCAGTGACTCAGGCATTGTAAAAGTCAGCATGAAAAGGCGAATTTCCAAATAAATTCCACATAAAAATATTTACTTTTACGTTCGAACTGTATAAAATGATCCATTTTTGCACCAAAACCACTGAATGTTTCATATACAACTGAGGCTTCTTGTGTTAAAAAGAATACAGTCCAGCTTTTTACTGAAATTCAATTCCCTGTAAATAATAACTTTGCATAATTATGTTATCAGAAAAGTTGACTTTTAAATTGAGGCTCTAATCAAAATGGGTCAGTTTTAATGATTGTGCCAACTCACGAAAGGGTGAGGTTTTATCTTGCTGATGATACTGATAGAGTGGGTATAATCCTAATTTCGCAGCAACAAACACCCTCCGAAATAATTGAACACTCCGTACGACTGTACGATGGCAGTCATTGCTAAATGGCACCGCCAAAAGCGATAATGTCAGTCATTATAAAACTATTGCTAGACTACTTAATGTTTGTGTGTTTAGGACCATTGACTGCATTTTATGCTCCTAACTTCTGTTAGTAGTGACAAGTGTGTCAGTCTATTATGCAATGACAATGAATAATAACAGAATTTCAGCATATATCCTTATCTAAGGCTTATCTGACCCATTACTTCAACCTTCACGGTATTCACGGGAGCTTATATAACGTACATGAACATGTTAACATACGAGAGGGTGTGCTCTGAAAAGATCGAGACAATCTCCCGTGGTCGCGACGCACTCAGCTACTCCTTTCCCACTATTAGGTGCTATAGTACGCCTAAAATGACTGTTGAGTGTTTTTGGGGGTGGCCTAATTTCTTCCACAAATTATTTCGTAAAAAGTCACATCACTTCAGAATCCAGCATAGTATACAAGATAATTATCGTAAAATGTTTCGTATACGTTACTGGTAATGTATTTCTTGACTCGTTAGCTTTGAAATGCGGGAGTTCGATGCAAACAGAGAGATTTAAACGGCTGTAAATCCATCGACATTCTTTTACTGGAAGTCGCCATGTTGGTGAACTAGTTTGACCTATTATACAACTGATGCCTTGTTTCTTGAAATTGGAACAGCCAATGATATTCCAAGAATGCGGATGGAAAAGTGCCCTGTAAAAGACCCCAACCAATCTCGTGGGTCTGTGCAGGAGACTAGAAATGATACACGTGTGTTCGCCAAATCACTTCCGGTTAGTGCAACGGTATTTCTGAGAGATCGCAGTATCATGGGGAGGAATGAAATTCAGAATATATTTGGTTCAGTTCCTTATCGTCTTGTGTCTCGGAGAAACAATACATATTCTGTGCGGGCGGCAGATTTTGCCGGACTCATTAATACTGTGATAGATCGAAGATCTTGGATGGGACTTGATAGGTCTCTAGTTTTTATGCGCCCACATATCTATATGGCCGTCATCTCTCTCCGGGCGTATGTCGTCAGCCAGGCGTCCGGCGTCCGCAACTGTATCTCCTAAACTCCTCACAGGATCTTGATGAGATTTGACAGATGTGTTCCTATAAAGCTGACCACGGACGACATCGAATTTCGGAGGGAGCCTACTACTGGTGTGGCCCCTAGTGGCAGTTTTATTTTTTTACGTTTACCTCTGTATCTTCAAAGGTCCTCAACATATTTTCATGAAACTTGGCACATAGGCATCTATAAATGAGGTGACGCTATCCTCCCGTTTTCGGAAGGATTCGACGAATTTTGCGCTACCTTGTGGGCATTTTTGCTGTTTTTTTGTCCTCAAGTCTTATCAACCAAACCGCTCTACGGATGATTGTAAAAATTGTCGTGTATGTTCTTACTGTGAAGAGAGGGGGCTGGCGATGATTTCCGACGACTTTGACTACTGTGGCGCCTCCTAGTGGCAGTTTTGTTTAATTTGGCGCCTATGGCTGTATCTCGTAAACGCTCTGCAGGATCTTTATTAAATTTAGCAAGTGTATTTATAATTATGAAGTTGACAAAGGACAACGATGACTTTCGGACGGATCGGACTACCGGTGTGCCCCTAGTGGCAATATTATTTTTTTACGTTTACCTCTGTCTTAAAAGATCCTCAACGGATTTTCATAAAACTTGGAAGATAGCTATTTATTAGTGAGAGGGCGCATTGCTTTTGTTTTCAGATGGATTCAAGGCATTTTGCGCCACCTAGTGGCCACTTTTACTGTTTTTTGGTGTTCGGCCCTTTTTCAACTAAACCACTCTAACGATAGTTTTAAACCAAACCGCACTAACGATGGTTTTAAAAATAGGCATGTATGTTCCTACTGTGAAGAGGACGGGTGATGGTGATTTTCCAACGACTTCTAGTACTTTGGCGCCTCCTAGTGGCAGTTTTGTTTTTTTTTGAATCCATACCTATATCTTCTCAACCCACTGCAGTAGGTCTATTAAATTTAATAAGCGTATTTATATGGAATTGACAACGGATGACAACGACTTTCAGACATATCCGACGATCGCTGTGCCCCCTAGTGGCAATTTCATTTTTTCCGTTTTCCTCTGTTTTTCTGAAGTTCTTTGACGGATATTTATGAAACTTAATAAACAGCTTTCTATTAAAGAAATGATGACATATTCCCATTTTCGGGTGGACTCGACGTATTTTGCGCCATCTAGTGGTCATCCTTACTGTTTTCGGGTCTATCAACCAAACCGCTCTAAGGATGTCTGTGAAAATTGGCATATTTTTTCTTAGTATGAAGAAGACAGTTGACGATGATTTTTCGGCGACTTTGAATACTGTGGCGCCCCCTAGTGGCTGTTTTTTTTTGCTTCCATAGCTGTATCTCCTAAATCCATTCCAGGATATGAAGTTGACAAACGGACGACGACTTTCAGACGGGTCCGACGAACGGTGTGCCATGGGCGGCGCACCATAAGGGCTGGGGGCTATAGCCCCCACTTTTTCCAGTGCTACGCCGCACATGGTCTATAGGCGGTGCACCACAGGGGGGGCTGAAGGGGCTTTAGCGTCCCACTTTTTTCAGCGCTGCGTCGCCCATGTGTGCCCCTAGTGGCAATTTCATTTTTCCAATATCCTGTTTCTTTGAAGTTCTTTCACGGATTTTCATGAAATTTTCTAAATAGCTTTCTATTAAAAAAAACGATGACATGTTGCCATTTCTGAATGGATTCGACGTATTTTGCGCCGTCTACTGGCCATTTTAGGATACCGTTTGTGGTGCATTCGTGGGCGCATTTCAACGCTCGGTGCTGCTCTGGTTTTCTCCCCTGCTGCTGCTGTTGCGAGCGCGCCAGGCGTTGCTGTGCTGGAAGTGGGATTTGCGTTCTGATGTTTGTGGTATGAGAAGACTGAATGTTTTCCATTATTTTTCATTTCACTGCGCTTTATTTGCATATTGTATGCTAATGATGATTGAAAAAAGGTTTTTCATAGTCTCGGCGAAGCTATGGTATAAGTAGAATCAACTGAGAGACTAAAATGTTATGAGTTCGTACGTTTCGGACTACTATCTACAATCCTTTGTCAACGACTGGTGACGGGACGTCCAGGTTTCCCGCCGTTCTGTTCTCCAGAAGTAGTATGACGTCGTAGTCCTTGATCTCGATTCAAGGTAGGCTTGTTAGTCTTGATATATATGGACTCCTTAACCTTTCTTGAGAACCAGCTCCCTCTTTAGCCAGGATCTTGGTATGTTTACCACATACAGTATGGCCAGAAGTTACCAGATGTTCTCCCACGCCAGTGGACTTGTCCAGTTTGTTGTGCTCTTTGATTCTGGTACCTAGGGATCGCTTAGTCTCACCCATGTAGGTATGAGACGCATTCCACCCCCCGCCAATGTTCTGTCATATATCAACTGCCATGCACTGAAGATACGATTCACAATTCATCCACATGTTATGTTAATACTGGCGAGTGATATTAGAAATGAACTCAACATCATGCCAGTGGCGTATATACTGTTCCACTAATTCTGCCTTCAAATGTCCCTTCAATACTTATAATTTATTTTGCTTAATTCAATGGTACTCTCCACTTGAATCTTTTTAAATTAAGAAACTCTTAGATTTTTTACGAATCGGAAAATGAGTAATCAAAAAAAAATGAATGCACTAACAGAAGTCTCTTTAGACTAAAATGTCTTAACCTACGACCTGTCTACACATGATCTAACTGATGCCGAAGTGAGTAATTGAACAACGCGTCAACTTCTTTAAACGTTTATTTCTTATTGAAGAGGAGGTTATCTAAAATATAATGACGCTTGTAGGCTAACATACCAAAAGTATTCTAAATATTTCACTCAACAGGCTCGTCAAGCACACGGGGCTCGAACCCGCATTCGACTAAATCACCATCAAGTAGTCGTTACAAGTTAAGGAACACCAGGCGTACAGTTTAGCAGACCTACGCGTACGGTAAATATAAACCCCTAACAAACGTAAACTACACAAATAATACTGCAAATAGAAAGAGAAACTTAAGTTACTTTCTGAAGTTTTCCGCCCAGTCTAAAGCTCTCGAATAATGCCTACTGTTCAAGGAAAGAACGCTCAAGCAACATCTGGTCAAACGATAACGTGATGGTTAGACTACGATAGCATAATATGCAACCTATAAACAATTGCCTATATATGAGCAGGGGTAAACATACGAAAATCCATTATTGCCAGAAGAAAATAAAATTTGAATCTGCTACTGCAGGTTGACAATCTGCTATTACGCCACCAATATGTAATTACGGATTTACAACCTGTAACAACAGATGGCAAATGCGTATAGTTACAAATTTTAATCAGTTATAACAGATTCAATTTTTATTTTTTTCTGGCATGACAAATGGTCCTTCGTACATTTCTGAAATACAGACAAAATAAAACTATCAAAATAGAATTTAGTTCCCTTAACCTCGTGCTCTCTGTGCTGGAATACGTGAGAAGACCTATACTTTCAAGTACATTTAATTTTATCCTTCGCGTGGAGTTAACTATCAGAAGAAAATATATAACGCCAATCACCGTAATCTGGGGGTCGCAATCAAACGAAATCGAATATTGTCTACAGCGATGTCTTTCCTGAAGTTAACGAAGACTTATTCATCGATGTCTTTCCTGAAGTTAACGAAGTCTCCTTCATTGTTATTAACTGGTGAAACATAGGAAATAGTTGGCTTGCTTTTATTTCCTTTATATTAGATAGTCTCTCTATACTAAAGTACATTATTTCCATTATTGCATAGGTGTCCCTCACAGAAGCGATATCGTTCCCCTTTCTGTAGTTCACTGTTCTTTGTTGTACCCATTTGATTTCCAAGTGACTACGGAGCATCTTTGAGATAACTCCTCGATCTCTGAAATATAACACAGTGTTTTTCATTGACTATAGTAGACACTGAGGGACTGCCAACTACCGTTCAAGCGCGTGAGATATATTGTGAAACAGTGCACTTTCCTTTGCATGCCAACATCATAGCATACTGGACCAGACCGTCTCGCCACCCTGGGACTGGGACAGTGCATGATGATTCATGTAAGTGGTAGTGTTGCGCGACTCAGGCAACAACCGTCTCGCCACCCAGGGACTGGGACAGTGCATAATGACTCATGTAAGTGGTAGTGTTGTGCAACCCAGGAAACAAAATTCCGGTTTTATGAAACGATTTGCGGCTATGTCGTATCTGTTTAATAAGTTTCATTTCCTGCATTCCATTGAATTTAAGGAATTTCAGCGAAAATTGTTCTTGAAATGAAACACTACTATATTTTCATATACACAAAACACGTTGTTAAAATTTTTAATTATTTGAATAGGTATTAAAATGCTATAGCGCGGTTCCAGGCGCGATACAGGCCCGTGGACGGCGAAGCTTTGACAGCCCACTTTGACATTAGCACGGTCATGGGCCGCCGCTCCAAACCAGCCATGTTTCGGAGTTACTTATGGTGTGAACCCCCTAGCTCCATGACCTTTGACCTATCCATGCGTTCTTGTAATTGACCTATAGCCAGGGTTATGACTGACGGCTTATCTGACCAATCAGAACGCAGCGTTCTTGACACACCTGCGTTTCCAAGCCGCCATTTTACCAGACAAACAAGACGTTGTCCTGTAATACTTATTTTAGTCTCTAGCTCAAGAAATTATGTGAGAAGAATGTTGAAACGGTGTTGATATGGCGTGTTTAATTCCGACAGCCGTTATGCAGCTGGAAAAGAATATCCCGTCCTTTCGGTCATCTCCTGAGCCGAAAATTGATGTCGAAAGGTGTAAACTATGGATGAAACTGTGCGAACGGCCACACGAGCAGCTGAACTTGGCAATGTTGCTTGATTACGTGAAGGTTAAACACAAATATATTTGTTCCAAGATACGCACTTTTCAGTTTGGTGGCTAAAGTGTAGGCCTATCTGATTTTGACAGCGGAGTTTCACTCGTCTGGCCGCCTTTGTCTCGGCACCTGCTGGATCTCAGCACTAGTCTAGAGGTACAGTTCCCAGGAATTGTTGTTTTTAAGGGGGTTTTTATTATTTTTCATTTATTTCGACCTAATGAACATCGTTTTGTTTCGTAGAAAAGGTACATTTTTTTTTCATAATTTTATTCTTCAATAATATACATTGATAATTTTTAAAGGGTGAAAGGGTGAACAAGGAAAAGGGGCAAGGGCTTTCACTCACACACTCGCACACTCATTCACACACTTCATCATTTAATGATAATACCACTAAACAATATATGAGTTAAGTATATTACAGATATTACAGATTCATTGCATGGCAGCACTGAGGCTCTCCCACATTTTAATATAAATATTGTCCGGTTCTTTTTGTTTTTGAAAATTAACTATTGAAATTTTAATGTATTTTGACATGAATATTTTAAGGGCAGACCAATCTGGATACAAGTGCTGTTGGCTACGTAAATAAATAAAATATTGGGCGATAGTGATAACATAATTAATCAACAGGGAGAATTCAGAACCTAAATGGCAAAACATGCTTTCATTTTTGGTTATTCTGACTTCTTCCTTAAGGGAAGATGTCAAAATATCCTGAACATTAATCAACAATCTTTGCACTACATCACAAAGGAAAAACATGTGTTCAGTACTCTGTACTAGATTACAATAGGAACATTTATCTGAATTAACAATCTTCATCTTATATAACAAAGAGTTAGTATACACTCTGTTATATAACAACATATACTTAAAAGATTTAATGCATGGTTCCAGGGGAAGTGTAAAAGGCAAGGAATAAATTTTTCGGATATCTTGTTTGGAGTAATGCTGCAACAATTTTTCATAATTGTCTGTTTTTTGCAATACTTGTGTATCAAAATACTCTTGATTTTTTCTTTTGGAATTTTATTATAATCTAAGCAAATTTTATTGTTGCAGCCAACCAATCACTGATGACCTTGATCAATTTTTCTAGATAAAACAATACATATTGAATTAAAACTCAGAATTTGAGAATTTACCAATTTATATTTTGCCTTGAGCACATTTTTTGTTATTCATATACCTGTAGGCTGGCGTTCAACTGAACTTCTCTCCGAAATTGAGAGATTCGATCGGCACAGGGAGGAGCACTTGATTACTGAACTCAAAGCCTTGTTCGCAAAAATAAAGAGCTGAATTACTTTTTGATGAGAACCTCTAGCTAGAGAGAGCTCATTTTGAGGTTGTTCTATTTAAATTTATGAAGCTTTAAAAATGGATTTGAATTATTTTTGTAAATAGCCATTTTTGTCACTACACCACTGAGACTTGTCATCTTTTGTAACCATACCACAGCTTAGTAATCATGCTACGTTTAAAATTAACTAAAAGGTACCTTTATGCAATGAAAGTACAAACAATGCGAAGTTCACCAGAAGGTTGGCCTAACTTAAATGTCTTAATGGTGCAACTACGGCCAATTTCCACGCATTAATTTGATTTGGGCACAGCCCTAGATCTACCGGAGCAAACTGCTTGACTAGGACGAGATGAGTGTGCACCTGAGCTATGAACCTGAGTTTTGTAATCAAAACATTTCGTTATAAGTTTAGAAAAGCGTAGACAGTGCTATCGACTCGACCTACTTTACTCGGGAGTCCCACCTGTGTTGTGACCTACTTTTCATTACGCGGATTTTAGCAGACGACAGAATAAAAATTTCAGTGAATCTTCACTGATTTTGTTCGAAAGATCCTGAAATCTGTGGCATCGTACAGAACGTTCGACTTTAAGATACATACCCAGATTTACATAAACATAAGTGGCCTTGTCATTCGACAGGTGAAGTTGAATCCCCTGTGGGGCTCTTTGGGTTTTCGCTGGCTCCGAAATACTTTTCCTCGAACACTTATTTTTTCATCGTCGCCTTTACAAATTCCCACATCATGAACGTGCGATTCTCTGCTGAAAAGCATCACCTGTTGTGTTTGTCGAGGCGTTTTCAAATAGTGCAAAAACACTCATCGATTCCACCAGGAACGTCGTTTAGCGACAGTGTACTTGCCTATGACATCTTGTTTGTTTGTTTCTTGTTTGTTTGTTTGTTTGTCGGGTGTCACCTGACTTTTCGCAAAGGGACGGAGCTTGCGATAAGTCAATTGGTTAGGGAGACCATGCGGATCAAGAATGTAATTACATATTTGTGGCGATTTCTTCAGTCAAACCCCGGCCACTATGTCTATCCAGTCGGCCTATCTAGTCCGCTGTTCACCATTTTGTTTGCTTGGAAATAAAATTCGCCGTTTTATAGTTTGAGAAGAAACTTCTAGGAAAAACAATCCCAATAAGGTAATACAACTAATCTTTTCATGAAAATTTTATTACGACAATAAACCCACGTTCCGTCCTTAATCGGATGTCGAGAAAAGATTTTGGTCTTGCAAACTGACAGTTAGTCATTGGTCGACGGAGACCAATCATGTGACAAGATAGCTTGTACATCTTACCTCAAGCTGATGAATAACGGGTTACCACTTTGTCCCACGCCCAGGAATCACATCTGTTTTGATTAACGGACAACTTTAGATTGATTTTACTAAAGGTAAGTGGGCTAAATCAAAACTTGGTTTCTCTCACGGAAGGGGCGTTATAGTCGTGTTAAGTCTAAAGTATAGTATCATACAGCAACTATTTGTCATAGGCCAGGCAGCTTCAGGAGGTTCAGGACACGGTCAAAAAGAGTCACCGGCATGCAGTTTTTTTGGTGCTACACGAACACTTTTTTTTTCGAAAGTCAGTGACATTTCCCACCCCTTATGGAATCTAAGATCCTCCATGAAGAACCAGGAGCGACATTGTTTAGCAACTTTTCAATCACAGTAACCACTCACCCACATTCCTTTGATCGACACACTTTAATCTAACATGACTCGGGCCTAGTTTAACACTCATGCTGACGCGGATTTTGTAAACTCCGGTTAACTTTTAAAAATTTTCGTGACACATGCACTTGAATCACTTATTATTCACTGATTCACTCTAAGCACAGGTCCATGCTTTCATAAGCGGTTCGCGTTTTTCATTGAACACTACAATAAAGAACAACAAGGTCATGGTTGTGCACCAGAATCAAGAGGCTGGATGCGAGACTGCGGCTAATCTCAGAAAATTTGTGTCTTTTTAAAGCCCCGGTCACTATGGTCAAGACTATTTGATCGACTTGAGCGATTTCTCTACGATTTGACAACAGCACTAACCACGGGATGGAAACTTTTCCACCCCACACCATTAGGCTCAGAAAACGCGTGTCCTGAGGACCAGTGCAGCTGAGGAATCTGCAACGAAAAAAAAAAATAAAAAAAAAATAACAGCCAACTAATCGGCACACCCGTATCAAGTAGCCCTATCTGATATATACATATCTACCTACCTACCTACCCCTACGGGCAAAAAGGACTAAACTACACGTATTTGGGGTTAGCCGTAATGTCGGCAGTGACATGCACAACTGGTTTCCAAACCGGAGTAACCTTTATTTCATCACTGAATCGGTCACAGATATGACAGACTAAACCTTCTCAAAAAGCTTTCTGCCTATGCTGCTATCCATTATCCTAATACGTTGACTACCTCTTCCCACAAAGGCAGTGCGCTGGGCCCGCCTTGGCAACAAACCTGCTAATTAGACTTTCGTTAAAAGAGCTCATTTTAGTAAAGTTGTTTTTTTAAATCAAAGATGTTTTTGTTGTCAAATTGTGCACGACACTTTGTGTCACTTTCCCACATCTTTAACTGATAAGAGACAAGAGACCGATCTTCTTGGATAGAGTGTACATGCCTGTTTGTGTGCCAAACCTGTTTGAGCGGAAGACCAAGATCACGTTAATTTCTGCCATTCAAAGCACATTCAACTCTTACTGCACTTTCAAAGATGAATATTTATATTTGGTGATACCTCACCCATTGAACCAACTGATGTATTGGCTATGCTGGAATGCGTTTCAATGGTGAGACATATGGCTAATTTCATTGTGTGGGTTGGTTTTGTTGGCGAAGAGCAGTGTTAGCTTAGTTTACTAAGCATATGCACGCAGCCGAGCCAGACAAACGATATCAAATTACCAGGTCAGCACGGACAGCTAACACATGTCATCAACCCTCGTCATCTCCTACAACAGAACTATGACACTACAGTGATAAAAGAAAGTCGTGTCATTGCTTTTGTGAACCCGTAGCACCTAGGAAAGTAAATTTAAGCGCCAAAGGGTTTTTGAAGAGTTCTCACCATGCATTTTCTTACTTTTTCAGATTTCAGTTAGCTAATATGAATCGAATACCATAAAATCTTGCTAAATAGGCACTTTTTATGCCAAATAGTGGCAACTTTTTTAATTTTGAAGAAAGACTACTTATTTCTAAGTTTCCCGCCAAATGATGCAATGGGTGGAAGACGGTTGGCCGCTTGACAATCATTTGCAATGTTGGAACACTGCAGGTCCAATGACAATATTAGGCGAGAATTGGACAATTATTATGCAGACAGAGAGGAGAGTGGATACGGGCACTTATACTCAAGTACTTGAAGAATCAGACAATGAATTCGATTTCCCATTTAGCGAACGTTCGTCGGGTTTCAGGCCGTATGAACTCGACCCACTTGCACGAGAAATGACATATGTGAGCCACAACCAACTCTACCAAGTGGTGGTCACTACTCACAAAATAGACACTTAATAATTACTGAAAAAAGCCACAGCCAACCTGGGTTACTCGTATTCACTATTGCCGTGATGGAATGAGCACAGTCTAAACACAATATGCATAAGCCTACTTGTAGTAGCACTCGATCTGGGCCGGGGTCCAGGGCCTGGCATCACTCGCCCTAGAATGGAAGCAGTTTGTTCGTTATTTACAAAATTTGCAAATGCACTTACTTGGTGATGAGTCCTTCATTGTAACGCCGCTTATGTGTGTGGTCGAAACACGATTCTCTGAAATGTGCCGATCAAAGTGTGGCTTACGCCAAACTGAATCTCATGTTCCACCGACACTGACACTCCACACTCTTGTTCGGCGCACAATCATGGGTAGCGCAGCACTGAAAAAAGTAGGGCTAAACCCCCCCCCAGCCCTCCTGTGTTGCACCGCCTATAGACCATGGGCGGCTTAGCCCTGAAAAAGTGGGGGGCTAAAGCCCTACCCTAGGCCCCTATGGTGCGCCGCCCATGACAAACCGATGCCATTTTTGTGCAACTTTTAGTATTTAGGAAATTTGAACATTAAGACGTTCACAGTCAAGTTGTTGTTACCACGTTTCCACAAACGCACCTTTTCATGTCTGAAAAAGACGGCTCCACGCGGACTTTCTTCACAACTCCTCAGTATCGCACTGGTAAAACAACAACGGCTGAAGCGGTCTTCCACCCATTGAGTACAAACTCGATAACAGAAAAATATATTTTTAAAATTTTTAGATTGTTTCGTAGCAACAGGTGTATTAAAGGCTATCAAATTTGTTAAGATGTAATAATAAAATTCCTTTTTGAGACACCGGGTCATGGTGGGAACTCTTTAAACGAGCACATTTCTGCGCGCCGAAGTGTGCTTATTAAACGCGCAGTTTTCTTAATCAACTCGTAGATATAGATTATAGCATGGCGAAGTCGTTATCCCCCGTAATCTAGAGCCCGAGTGGACTTTGAAGAATTACGTATCCACAAGGGCTTTAGATAAGGGGGATAACGATTGAGAACATGTTATAATCTATTTATACCACATACTGAACGATAAACATTGTAATGAATCGATCTACCTTTCTCGACTCGCCTCGGCTTTGTAACTACTTTCTATGTCATATGCCCGGGGTCGGAGGTCGTAGCCTTTTAAGAAACGCCGAGTTATTCTTGTTAAAATAAATAAAAGGCATTTGCGCAAAACCAATCGAAAACTGATTTCAACAAAATAGAAATAAAGTGAATATATAAGATAAGTCTTAAGCAACTACTCTGGCTTACTACACATCTTATCGTGCTAAGCTTCCACCGTGAAAATATCGTGTGCTAAAGTAGGTTACCACTGGTTACTGAGTATAATGCCCAAGTTAATGGATACCGACGACATGTTACCCGCATTAAAACTGATTGATGATTCAGAAGTGAGAGAAAATGACAAATTTTACTGAATTAAAAATGCCGTTTTTATTGAAATCGTGCGTCTTATTTTTCACAGCGAACAAATGTCGGTACCGTACCGTGCCGTTTGTTCAGCATGTGATTATTGTGTGTCCTCATTTTTAAATGAGAACGCGCAATAAATAGAATACTTAAAAGTATTTTATTTTCACGTACGATGACGTCAGCTGCTGACGGCTCGGAACTCTAGCGAAGCGAGTTCGAAACCTACCTCGGGTTCCCGCCAAAATGTTATTCGAACTCGTGTTGAATAACTAAACTGGTGATTTAACGGTTGTATTGGCCATGTGAAGCTGATAATGTGGTATAATATTAGTAATTCAACATGCTGAACCTTTCTGTGCTTATTCAGCCCGCACGGTTGCTCATTAGGAAACCGGGCCGTTCAGTGGTTGTTGCAGTTGGACAGTGTCGCTGTCCGCCCTTGATATCTCAACAGTTGATCGAAGCTCCTATCGTCTGCTACAGAGCAATTATCGCATTAGCGATGTATGCAGGGCACTAAAATGCTGGGTGAAATGAATTGAAATGTCAAGAACAGAAACTGGTAATGTTTTAATGTGTTTGGCTTCTGAAACTAAATTCCTCGTGAAAAGTTAGAGGTAGAATTCTTCATGCGCGGAAGAAATAGTTACGATAAAAATTAGCCAAAACGTTGCGATAGGTTTTTATTTCTTGACGACAGTTTTGAGTCGGTTAGTGTTTACATTAACGTAAGCGTGAATCTCAAAACAAAGATGTCCATTTTTTGATAAATGCCTCCTTTAACATCTTAAATCAGATTTAGCCATTCATAGAAATCGAAATTAAGTCAAAGATACGCTTTTAGAGGTTTTTCATCAACCGCTTTCTTCCGTCGTGTCTCTTTAGTTTCTGATGATTTAGCTCCGCGTAATGACCCAATTACACTTTTAATTATTTCCGTGATCGGTCGAGCGTTTTAAGGTTACAGCTATTTGTCTAAAGTCGACATTCATTGTGAATTTAATCTGACATATACCAAAATGGAAACAATGACGTAATCGGGTTTTTACGACATTCTTGTTGCAGTGATATCTCTTAGCTCAAGTGAAAAATCGATGATAAATACACAAAACGTGCCGAGAGTGGCGTACATGAAGTAATATCCCGAGTGGGATACTACTTCATGGACGCCAATCGAGGTATGTTTTGTATTTATCCCATACGCTTCGAATTCCTAAGTTTCTTTCATTTTTCGGCAGATTTTTAATTACTTCACTTAGGCTGATCACATCCTATATGTATATACTTGCGCGTTAGGTCGCAAGCTTTTTCTAGTAAAAGAAACAGTTTTAAATGTAACGATTTATTACTTGAAAAGAGATAACAAAGATGAAAGCAACGGTAACTGTGCATTGAACTTGTAACATCTGAAAATAGTTAAATAACAACATTTGTTATTGTAGTCACCGAGGAATCGGCGCCTAGCTGAGTTGCAGACGATACAATATTTAGCAATTGAAAACTGAGACAGAACTGTCGTATAATTAACAGTCCTGTTCCATATATTACGATTGGGACATGATTGCATGTTGAGTGTTATTTACACTGCTGTAATTGTATTACTATGAACAATTTTCGGAAAATTTGATGATCGAACCGCCTGACGACGTAGAGTCGATAGTGACCTACCTTTTGAACTTCTCATGTCAGAGGTCACTGTTGAAGTAGTGCGGGAGGTGAATACGGAAAACATTATTACATGGCCGTATTTCCCTCGACTGATTCAACACGTGTGGGATAAACCCTGTTATTACCTTGACGTTGTGTAACCTCGTTGTTGTTTACTCGCTATACGCGTTCCTTCTGAAACAGGTTTCTTAGCAGTTGGGCGAATAAAGACTTGGTTGGGGGCTAGTATGACGCAAGGACCGTTTATTCAGTTATTTATTTTGAGTACGCACAAGGAACGCGCCTTCAATTTGGATTCACTAACCGTTTGTGATGATTTCGTAAGTGTAACTCATAGTGGCGTCTTTGGTGTTGGAATGTTTACAACTAAAGAAAAATAAAAATAAAAATATTTGAATCAAGTGGCTGTAAACAGCTAATTAACCTGAAATGCAAAATCTTCACGCAACTATTTGATGTCATGATGTTTATTTGTTATTTACTTTAACTAAATACACAAACCGTACCGAGAGTGGCGTACATGAAGTAATATCCTTCGAGACATTATTACGCGTATCGACCGAGACCGAATAGTTCACTCAGACTGTTCACGTGGCGGATCACATCCTAT
This sequence comes from Phoronis australis, assembly GCA_002633005.1. Taxonomy (NCBI): domain Eukaryota; kingdom Metazoa; phylum Phoronida; family Phoronidae; genus Phoronis; species Phoronis australis. The sequence goes on along the minus strand of NMRA01000134.1, from coordinate 244,635 downwards.
ATGTGTATGTACTTGCGTGTTAGGCTGCAAGTTTTCTCTAGTAAAAGAAACAGTTTTAAATGTGACGATTTATTTCTTGAAAAGAAATAACAAAGGTGAAAACAAGGGTAACTTTTCATTGAACTTGTAACATATCCTGAAAATTGTTAAATAACAACAATATTTGATATTGTAGTTACCGATGAATCGGTGCAAGAGTTGCAGACGATAAAGTACTTATCAAATGAAAACTGACTCGGAACTGTCATATAATTAACAGTCCTGTTCCAGATGTTACGATTGAGACCTGATTGTATGTTGAGCGTTATTTACACTGCTATAATTGTATTACTAAAGCTTCATTAGAAATAGTCTGTTGAATCGTGACAGAAATTGCAGGGAATTTGAGCAAACGTAACATAACCGGAATGGTGATTGTCAAAAAGTCCCGCAAAGCTAGGGGGAATTAAATTGGAAATTCAACGATTTAATCAGTTTAAGGAAACTAAGGTATAATGGCATACTACACACAATATTTCTTTTTAGCTCTCAGGTCACCACAAACTTTTGGATGATATGCTTCACCCAAGTGTCACATTGGTTTCGTATTTCATTCTTCCCAATGTCACATTGAAATGTAAATGTTATGTAATCAGTACCCTACAAAAAGATCTTCCGCTGCATGTGCTAGTCAGCAATTCGCACCCGAACTGCCAAATGAAATGTGGGAGAATTTCAGGGGGGCACATGTCCCCCCCCCCTAAATCCACCACTGTTCTCAACAGTATGAGAGAAACTCTCCAATGTAACCAAATATCTTAAAACAAGGTCATGAACAATCCCACTGAATGAGGTTGTCAAACCCTACTGATCAGGGAAAACAATGGGCCCCTGGTTCAACAGATTGAACTAGAGGGTATTTATCCACCTTGAATGTGTTGCACTGGCTGGGTTGAGGATCAAAGGATCCCTGCTAGCTGCTCTATTCATCCAGTCACTTTTGAGGATAATTGGCTTCGCTCATGCGAATAGGATTAGCTGATTACAAGCTAGCCTAGATGACCATACTTTTTATGGAGAGCATTTTGTGTAGTTTTTGATGCAATATTTGAAAAGATGAATGAAAAAAAATAATTCGTAAAACTTTTAATTTTTCAAATCAGCCCCAGAGAATGATTTTGCAACAGAGCAACACTCACGATTACGTTTATTCGGCACAAAAATTTAGGACCCAAGTTAGGATAGTATAAATGTAGACCTACTCGGTGTGTTATTTAGACTTTGAGCATAACCTAAACATTTTCTCGGTGATCTTAAAATCAATTTTGGCACGTAAAATGACGGTAAAATTTTGCGACCTGGCATTTATGAATGGGTGCTGGATTTTGAAAATGCGACCTGGGATTTTGGCTGGGTTGCAAAATGCGACCTGGCAATTTTCATAACATCGAGCCCTGCAGGAACACGATAAAATGAATTTGGATTTTGACACTAGTCTTCATATAGCTATCTGGGTGCCTTAGGTACCACTGTGTATCTCTGTTAGACCCCGAAATTTCACACAGCTCCGGTAGTTCTGCTTGTCATCTCGTGAAATATTATTAACATGTAGAGGGTAGGACTATGTTGTACTACCCCGTGGTGCAACTAACGACCGTCGGCCTGTGCATGCAAAATCTAGGAAATAGCCGACACTCACCTTGCCCTTTGCAGCCTTTAAAGTAAAAAAAAATCTAATAAACATCATTTTGTTGCATAATTCTTTGACTTTTTGTAACAAAGAAAAGTCCGTCATCGTTTCGCTTGTGACACGCGCACGCGCCATTTATTAATTTGCTACATCTCTCAGGATATGATTACAGCTTCGCAGCAGCAAATTCTGTTCTAAAATTCAGTTTCCTGGTATTAAAATACTGAAAACTTGTAACGAAATAACACCAGTTCCGATAATTTGTTGTGACGTGTACTCAACCTAGTGGAAGAACAGTAGATTGAGGAATCGGTGAATAAAGAAACTGGCCAATAGGTGATGCAATATTTTATGGCGCCGAAAGCCAAGCAAAAGATCGCATCACAATTTTAGCTGCAGAATAATGGAAGAACAACACCAATTTTTCCAACACTGCGGTAAATAATTAAGTTTACTCCAGTAAGAGTGTCGTTTTTAGTGACTAATTTTTTGTAACATTTTTGGTTATTTTTTACCTGCATCGCTGTAAAGCTGTATTCTTAGTATACAACTTTGCACCAAGGCTTGGTGATGCTGCGAGATATTTTTTGTTGCTCATACAGATTGTTGCTAATTTTTTGCTTGTTTTTATAACCTATGAAGATAGTGGAAATAACAATTTTGCAATTTGAACTTTAATGTTTGCTTAATTCAGAAAATCAGAGGTCAGTATACCTTGACTTATTGAAATGCTTAAGGCCAAAGACTAGCTGATGCCCACCCTCTCAAAATTGCCCTGAAGGTATTACCGTAACTCTACCATACAGTTTTATTTACCTGGTCTTGGCTAATTATCATTTTATGGCCTGGTCATCTATTCAGCCAAAAGTAGGTCCATAGGTGCTGACTCACAATAGAAGCCTGATAAGAGTGAAGGTGGATACATACAGTGTCCTTGATGTAGTGGATTTGTTCAGGACATGACTTTAACCAAGTAAAAGTATAAAGTGTCTGAAATAAGGCAATAGAATTTGGTGTTTGGCTTAATGACTTGACACCTTTTATTCTTTGGGTGACATGACAATATTAGTTTCATTGAAATTTAGCTACAAAGAAGGGTACATCCCTAGGACAAAGTGGTATCCCGGCATTCACAAGACCAAACTTTGCTTGATATAAATGCAAGATGAGCTCTTAAAAATGTTGTTAACATTTTTTTAGTTATCACTTCATTTTTGCTTTATGCAAATTGTTGGAAAATCATATCTAGGTGCAACAACATCCCTAAAAATTGTTAATTTTTGTAAAATTTCAAAAATAAACCACAAATACATACCTAACCATAGAAAGCTCTGAATTTATTGCTCCTTGTTTTAAGATTTTTCTCTCAATCGTTTTAAGTATACCTCTATTGCACTTTATTTCAATTTTCAATGGAACCTACTCTTCAACACCCTTGCTGATTTAAAACATGATTTCAACAATGTTATTATTTAAACCATGTCACAAATTCTTGTGATCTACTCTTGAAGCTCAACAGAATTTGTAAAATAATTCCAGTATTGCCTCGAGTCAAAGGGAGGTTTAGTTCTTTTAATATTCTCTTACGCTATTGTAAACAAATCTGAGGTGACACAACAAGACAATTTCAACCAAGAATGGGTCATTCCATTGTTATAACCACCATTTGTTACTTATGTTGAAATGCTTAACCTGCTAGGTTATGTTTGATCAATGCCTGGCTGTGCCTGTAACACACTTGGATGAGTATAACACTAGGGGCAACTTTTACAATCAAGCTTTTGATCTATCTGTGAGCCCATATTTATACTTGGAAGTATGACTGAGATTTCCATGGTGTTTTGCTACCATAATCATTATATGCACTTAGAAATTGGTTTTCAGGTCATGTGAGTTTTGAAACGTTAAACGCTAGTACTTTTGCGCTTAAAATTTTCACTCGTAATTTTTGTTTGTAATTTTGCGCTCGTGTTTTTAGACACTCGCATTTTGCGCATGTTATGAAGGGTTAGGTACAAGAAAGCACATGAATACAAAAGGTTTAAAGTATCAAAAACTGACTGATTTTTTAACTCAGTCTAGGTCGTAATTATGCTCATAATAATGAGCGAACAATTTTTGTTGTAAAATAAACTAAGTCTGGCGGTCGTAACAAGTGAACAATTCTATTCGCAAAGTCAATTCGTGTATACGTACACCACAGATCATATATTTTGTCCGACTACGGGTTGCCAATGAGTCGATGGCGGGTCGTCAAAATAGCCAAACAAGTGGCCAATTTTTAACTGACGTCCATGCTGAGCATACATCAGCCAATCCAGTTTTACGGTGGTTTGCTGCTATTTTTAGGCTATAATTCAGTTGCTTAAGAGGTTGTCGTGCTGTCCTCACATTCGCACTGGGATGAAATAAATTAACCTGTTTTGCGACTGTTATACAAGTTCACATTGGTTGGATAACACATGAAGGTTTAAGGTGAGCGGTAACCGTACACAAGATAATGGATATTGCAACCTGTTTTGAAGACAAGACGTGAAAGTTTTCTCCACATTCGCGTTACGTTCAATACAACACCATGTTCAATTTGAAAAACTTTTAACGAAGTGTCCATTCAAACATTTTGTTTGTGTTAGGTAGAATTGCTGGTGCTTCAGCACAGACACGCGAAGCAATCATATACACATGCCCCCCCCTTGGATTCGTATAACAATCATAAAGTATAACACTTAGACATAAAATTTTGTCAACCGAATTTCAAGGTCAACCAGATACAAGTGAAAAAGGCATAAAAAAGAACAACCCGTGAGGTAAACAGTGAAACCCAGCCGAAAGCAATATTGAAATCACCTTGCATGCAATTATTACACGTCAAGCCACAAAATACATAACACAACCAATTGGCAAAGTACACACAATTTTCAACATGAACGTTCAATGTGGCAGTACTTAAAATAGCGACTGCTTCATTCCTAACCAAATTTCTTCTGGTTTGCTTTAGTGGGGCGTAGGCGCACGTAGGCGCAGGTAACCACCTTTTTGCCTTTCAATGTAGCGCCTACCCACTGTAAGTTACGGTAGAGTGGAGCATAAGCGCTCGTAGTTGAAGCCAACAACCTTTTTACATTTTACCGCAGCAACCACCGTTTTTCACTTTGACGTAGCGTCTACCCACCGTGACGGAAAGTGGGGCGTAGTCTCGATATGATACTTTACAGCATCAATGCGCTACGCTGACAGCATTTGTTGCTGACTATTTTGGCACGCGTGATCACCAGGCATCTGCTCGCCGAGTAATGGAATTTTTATTAATTCAAGATAAAAAAACAGCTACGGTGTCACACGTACCATAGGCGGATAAAGGGGGTGGCGAAGGCCCCCGTGGACACACCACATGGGCAACTAAAAGGCGCCGCCAGCTTTTGGGCATTACACTCCTATTCCTTTATAATTGTGCATGGGCCCCCTTCAGAGACCGCTTTGAATGCACGTGGACCTTTGCCTTTAGATATGTGTGGTTTCACTCGGCCTCTTTCTCCTACATCCAAGACCCACCACTGCATACTGTATGTGAATAGCCACTCGTGAGTCAAAAATAAGCCCACATATTTGTGAGTCAGGTTGTGTGAGTTCAATGCACTTTAAAATTCAGCAGTATTGAATTTATGACAAAACAATGAATTTCCAAAATAGGTTTTCTATCTTCAAATAACGTTTGCGCTTTCCCTTCCTCAGAAGCCTAGCTAGTCCTAATTACCAAATTGTACAAATTAACACCTTCACACAGACGCGCACACGCACACACCATCACTTTTTGCACCATTTGCTTTGGTTATGCAACTGAAACTAAAAAAAATCACCTGGTCACATTTAATTCCAGTTAAATCCTGGAATTTAATCTACCCACTGTATCATTTACAGGAACAAACAACCAGGCCTTTTGTTTGATCTTTGCCCAAACATAACTAAGACCTTAACCACTGTGGGAACAATTCATTCAATGAATGCCTTTGGTTATCTCTTTGGAAATATTGTAGATGATTGGTATAACAGCTGCCATAGCTGACAATGGATACCTGACCAACTTGATAATAGGACAGATCATATCCCAGTCCCAACACTGCTCTGTTGACTAGAAGGACTCTGAACAAAAGACAGAGGCAACAGGGTCATGGACAATGTTAACTTTTATCCCTGCAATAGAGGTCTTTTCATATTGGAACTGTCTAAAGTATAAATGAGACCAAGAAAGCAACTCAGATTTGGTGGACAAAAATTCACAACTACCGTATTTGCCCTAATAAACGCCCAAAATTTCCCAATAAGTGTTTTCAGACTTCGTTAAAAGCGCCCAGCCCATGGACGTGTGCCTTACCTAGATTTCTTAAATTCTGCAGAAACATCTTCAATTTATCAATAATATCCGACAGTCCTGAAAACAATCATCGTGCGCGCCAAATTTCTAGACCACAAGCCTCGCCGCTGTGTCGGTATTTAGCCGTGAATATACACTTCAAACTTCTGCAGTGCTTCAAAAAGAATTAATTTAAAATTTTTGCTGATCTCACGAGGTATGTGTCCTACTATGGTCTGGCTTTTCAGAACAGACAGTGTACTTGTCAACGGAAGTGAATCTTGCCATCATTCGGCAAGTTTTCGCCCTGGGATTTCCCCACAATTTACTGATAAAGGATCGTAATTTAATGACGAAGTTTGATAGCAGTGTACCACAATTTTTGGAAAGTCGATCTGTCGTAGGCTACAGACATGTTGCAGGGCATAAATTTGATGAAACCTAGCTTCGGATCTCACCTGTTTCGGACACTGTGTTTTAACAGCCTTAGGCTCCAATAAGCGCACCCGCTCTCCTGAAACGAATTTTTCTAAGTGCCCTAGGCGCTTACTAGGGCTAATACGGTGTCTATAAATGAGACCAAGAAAGCAACTTGGATTTAGTGGACAGAAAGTCATAACTATATAGCTGTCCATTAATTTGAAAGCAGCCATTCAGTTGTCAACCCCTGCCATTGTTAATTTGCCTAATTACGGTACATGACGAATTATTGTATCTGCCATCAATTGAAATTTCATCAAGTATGTTGCTCTGACATCAAGTTTTTTTGTCTGCACTCTACATACAGGTTGCACTATTTGTCCAATTGGCAAAAGATTCACCCACAACTTCTAGTCCCCGAAGTGCTGGAAGCCTAAGGTCGTTCATCATGATCAGATTCAAAATGGCGGACGTGTTGGCTATTTTGTTTTCGAAGTCAGATTCAAATGCTCATAGAGGCCGCATTTCTATGCACCCACATACCTATATGTGGGTGCAAATTGCCTTCATCTCTGTCTGGGCGTCCAGCGTCCGCAGCTGTATCTCCTGAACCCCTCAAAGTATTTTCACCAAATTTGACAGATGGGTTCATATGAAGATGACGACAGAAGAGGACGAATTTCGGACGGATCTGACTACCGTTGTGCCCCCTAGTGGCAATTTATTTTTCACATTTACCGCTGTATCTTTAAAGGTCGTCTACGGATTTTTGTGAAACTTGGTATATAGGCACCTGTTAGTAGGATGATGCTATATTCCTGTTTTCGGAATGAGTCGAGGTATTTTGCGCCACCTAATTACCATTTTTACTGTTTTTTTGGCATCCGCCTCTCTATCAACCAAACCGCTCTTAAAGATGATTGTAAAAATTGTCATGCATGTATTTTCTTACTATGAAGAGAAAGCCTGTCGATGGTTTTCGGATTAATCTGGCTACTGTGGCACCTCCTAGTGGCAGTTTTTCATGTGAAGACTCGCTCGTCAGTCACCTTCCGGCGGCGCCTTCTCCATTAATATAGTGGGCCTCGCTCATTGGCTGCCTTCCGGAAGGGACCTTATATTAATATCGGGAGCCGCAATCTCTGGCTGCCTTTCGGCGTGGCTCCCTATGTTAATGTAGAAGGCCTCGCTTTTGAGGCCTGAAATTCAATTTTTTGCCTATGTCATTTTAATAAGAATAAGTCATTTTAAATAATAAGCTGTTATACGTGAGTGTTTGCGGTAATAAGAAACTAAATGACTGCAATAGTAAGAAATGATATTACGATACAATTTCTTGGGGCAAACCGCTCCGCCTAGGCATGTCTGTGTTGATACAGTTTTTTATCTACCTGTATAGCCACCCGGAATAATTTTGTTTCTACATTGGCCAGCTTCAGCCGGAACAAAATTATTCCCATAGAATCGAGTCTGAAAAATCTACGTTGTCGGCTGGCGAGCCGGGGAATGAAAACTGGCGCTAGTGTACGGAGAGAAGAATAAAAAGATCACTAGAAGGTGGCTACGAGCCTGGAACATCGAGCCTAGGGAACAACGAGCTACCGATAACCCGAATAATTGGCGATTTGTTTACAAGTTATTTTTACCGATAAAGATACGTGTACGAACTAATTTTCGCTCGACCAGCTACTGTACGAAGTATCTTTTCCCTAGGATCCCCACTGTACGGGTTCTTTAGACTCATCATGAGTCAAAGTCAATATTAAGCAAATACTTGTAGTAACTTTTGATTGACGACTAGCTCATGTCCGCTTACCTCCGATTCTCATCTCCATTGCGTAGCGTGTTTCACGCAAAGGCAACTGAAGTTAGCCGCGCTGGGCGTTCGAGATAACTTGAGACAGCCGCACTAAACTTTACGTTGACAATTTATTGGGTTATGGAATCTAGAACATAAACATTCCCAACTATAAAAAACACCTGAATTCGTTTTTCAAACATTTATTTCGTTCTCTCTGAACTCAGCTAATACCCGCATAGTTTTCACCCCGGCCAACCCGCGATCGAGAACGCCTGGAAGGCGATCGAGAACGCGACCTTACACCAAAACTGGCAGACGACAGTGAAATACCCGGTGAGTTTAAATGTCATTTTCTTCTTAAAATAGAGGCTACTTTGGTACCGATGCGACACACCGAAAAGCGCCAGAGCTTAGCCTTTGTTGTAGATTTGAAATGATACTTGGCTTTTGCTATTTTTTTGAAATAGAGATCGCAGAATCCAATGCCTTTCGGTAAAATGCCTTGCGTCTCTTAATTTCTTCAATTTCTACTTAAATTAGCAATTCCTGGGTTCTTCAGTAAAGACGTGTGACGTTTATAGTTAAGTCGTCCCTGATGACACCGTTGTTAGTTAGAATTTGTGGAAAAATTCAAGATATCTACCGATACAAGTAGGTCCTTGTGTGAGACGGCGTTCGGGAACGAAGCAGTTAATTGTCCATGGCGATCGTGAACTCAAAAAATGCGATCGTGAACGCACATTTTTTTCTCTGCATTTTCCTGAATAATCGTTCAAGTTACGGTATTATATCAATAATTTTGGAATAATACGAACATGAATTAGTTGACGGGTCGATTGTGTGTTATACTTTCACCGTTTTTCATGATTTCTGTGTGAGATTTAAAATCACAAATATGATTAAATGCGTTTGATTTTTCAGTTGAGCTGTAGCCACGCGACGAGTCCTTCAGAGCGTTAACGTACACGCCTTCAAAAAGAATAGCACAACTGTTGCATGTGACAAAGGGCTGTGCATGCATATGTGTTGTGGAGCTTCGTTCAGGAAGCAACCTTTTTTGTATAACCACATGACAATAAAACACAGTGACACTCAGCCGCAAGCAAGACCTTTATCAGCCCCGTGTTGCATGGGGCAAGATTTTTTTACCGCACAAGAAAACACAAAATGAAGCATAGTGCTCAGGAAGCAAGTTGATTCAGTGCCCTATCTGCGATCAATGTTGAGGGAAACTTAAAGATTAAGCCTGAGGACACTCGTTGTTGTTGTGAATGTGTCATGCAAAGAGTATGCCTCCTTCTACAGACATGAGAATCAGAATCGCAATGAATAAAATTATTCAGTCCAGTAGTGAAAGTTAAGTCACGAAACTTTATTCAGATTTACAGAGTTTATGGTTGGCAGTTGTCTGATGTGATACTATTTTGATGTTTTGTTTTGAACCTTTAACAGAACCATTGCATTTTTGTAGTGTTTGGGTACATTTAAATGGCCATACTATGTGTCATTGAGTGATACATGCATACAATTGTTATGAACAATTAGAATTTTAATAGAAAACTATATGTCTGCCATAATTGTAGAAATTGTTTTCATATTGTTGTTGATTTAATGTGAGAGAATTTTGTACTATGAACTGGTCCGAAATAGATTGTCTATGATTCAGTGATGATTTAGTCTAACACATTCCAAAAATAATTCGCAGAAAATGTACACTGGATTTGTAATGTTGATTTCCCTAAAGCAATATTTTATATCTTTTTTCTGTATGACCAATTTTGAGATATGTGTGATAAAAGGCTAATAATATTATAGAATTGCTTTAATGCTGTTGTTGTTGTTGTTGTTGTTGATTTCCTGTGTAATCACTACATTGTGTCTTGAAGTGATGTTAAAGACAACATTTTAACTACGTTGTTATGAAAATCACAAAATAGTATGTGTACTATAACTTTTTTTCAATGACACATTAAACTGGAGATCATGAACTGAAGATGCACTCAGGACCAAGACTACAAAACAGAAGAGTCAAACAAAAGGTACTATATAATGTATATCCAAGCCACACCTGTGCCACAAGTCAATCTGTTCATCTCTGTATCATAATATCAGTAAAACATGAAACAAAATACCACCCGTTTTATCAGTGAAACAGTTAACACCATTTCTGGCATTTTTTAAATCCTAGACGTTCATGAGCGGTAATCTTTGAATCACATCACGAATGGTGTTGCCGCACTCTTCTCGCTCTCCANCAAAATAGTATGTGTACTATAACTTTTTTTCAATGACACATTAAACTGGAGATCATGAACTGAAGATGCACTCAGGACCAAGACTACAAAACAGAAGAGTCAAACAAAAGGTACTATATAATGTATATCCAAGCCACACCTGTGCCACAAGTCAATCTGTTCATCTCTGTATCATAATATCAGTAAAACATGAAACAAAATACCACCCGTTTTATCAGTGAAACAGTTAACACCATTTCTGGCATTTTTTTAAATCCTAGACGTTCATGAGCGGTAATCTTTGAATCACATCACGAATGGTGTTGCCGCACTCTTCTCGCTCTCCACAGGCACGCTCATCATCATTCTTTGATTTCACTGGCGTATTTGTTTTTTTTTTCCTTTTGCTATCACAATCTTGCAAGAAGATTCGACACTCGCTTTCATCTTCATCAACAATTTGTTTACTTCTGGCTTACACGCCACAGTGAACAATTGCTGGGTGAGGCTTTGTTTAGAACCCCTTGATTTCGTCTAAAACTATGTGTCTGTATTACAAAACCCTGGTAGGGTGTACTTTCACGCCCAGATTAACCTGTTCGTTGAAGCTCGCTTCACAATAATAGCAGTGAACTTGTTTCCTGAAATGAAAATAAATTCATTTGTGAAAATAGCTATAACTAAAATAGTGCTTGATGTACATGTAGTCGCTGTGATTTAATGCTAATGTTATGATATTGTTTAGTATACGAAAGTAACAAAGTAATGACGCAAAATGTGATTAATTCATTGCACCACACTTATTTTGTAACTCTTTTCACGTTTTATAAGTAAAAAGTTCATAACTGTTCGGCACACCACGATGCGTTCTCGATCGCATAAACAAAACAAAAATTTGCGTTTCCGATCGCTTATCTTTGCGTTCTCGATCGCATCTTTCAACAGAAAAGTGTCGAAAAATCAGAGATCCTGACAAAATTATGAAAAACAAGCGTTATGTTATATTTTCACAAGTCATTTCTTCATAACTTCATGGTCAATTTATTGATTTAGTGCCAAAAATAACAGCAATTTGCCAAAATGACGTGCAAAGCACCTTTGACTCAAGCAATGCCTCGTTCAACGTCACTTTTCTCCAATAATTGGAATAGACACTAGCCTAAACCTCTACCTGCCCTTCCTCAATGTGTTACGCCTTGAACTCATGCCTGTGTTTTCACATTGGAAGTTTAAAAACAACGTAAATTCATCAAATTTACTCACCTTGCCTGGCTTCGCTTCTCGCAATAAATTTCGTTCTCGATCGTCTTCCGGTCGTTCTCGATCGCGGGTTGGCCGGGGTGGTTTTACTCATGTCACGGGACCACTGTGGCCAAAAGTTTAAATCCTCATGATGGAGCCTCTGCAACACGTGAAGATTGCATGCGCGCACTTCGCCACCAGACGTGAGAGTAGTTGCAATCCAAGTGGAGCACTGTATAATCACTTGTCGTCTGCCCACTGCAGTCACCGGAATCAGCTCTAGCAAGACTACTGTACGGCACAGTAATGCGTCTCCGCACTTTTGTAAAATTATTCGTGTAGTACTAATCTGAGGGTAACAGGACCTTGTTGGGAAAATCCACTGTTATCACATTTTTACCGCTATTTGGCGACACACTGGAAAATCTTATCGCTATTTCCACATTTTTCCGTCGCCAAAAATGGCGATCTGAAAAACGACTTTTCGAGCTTTCTGCTAACGTAGTAAAGCAAATAACGGATTCCGATCACCTGAATAGAATTGGCGCTTATTGATTTGTGTTCTTTTATAAGAATGAAAATTTCCATTCTACCGATCCAAAAAGCTTGTACGAATTATTTTTTCCGAAGCAAATATGTGTACGAACTATTTTTCCCTCAGACGCTCACTGTACGAACTATTGGAGACAAAAGCCATGTTTCAAGGGTCCTGTACGAACTAATAGAGTGCACTCGAACTAACAGAGAAAACACCATTATTATTATTATTATTATTATTATTATTATTATTATTATTATAGAAATCTTTGATGATAATTGAAATAAAATTCTTACACGCCAGTGGAGGTTTTCGGCGGGTGTTGAGAATTGGTGCTGGTTTCAGCAGAACACTTGTTTTCGGTTGATGACGTTTTGGTCGTAGTGCCTTTGGTAGGGGTCCAAATCTGTCGTCAGTCAACGGAGGCCACGGAAATCCCCACCATTGCGAGCTAACGTGACTAGCACAGAACAGGGTAAAAACCAATACCAACAGTACCTTTGTTGTTTTCATGTTTCAGTGAGATTTGTTCGCTCTGTCTAGAATTGTTGCTCTCAAGTTGCATTTTATTGGCATTCGCGTGTAGGCGTGGTTACGATGTTACGCCTTATTTATAAACAACCGGTTTTGCGAGTTTGCTCACCTCGGACAAAGAACTCTAGCCCTGGACTGACACCTGCTATTATTAGAGCTTGAGACCAATAGTGCCATTTTGAAGTGTTGAATTTTTTTTTTATCCCATACGCGCTGAATCAGTCGAGTGCAATACGGCATGTAATATTGTTTTCCTTATTCACCTCCCGTTCTACTTCAACAGTGCCCTCTGGCATGGAAAGTTCAGAATGTAGGTCAATGTCGACTCGACGTCGTTAGCCGGTTTGATCATCAAACTTTCCGAATATAGTTTAAAGTAATACAATTGCAGCAATATAAATAACACTGATCGACATGCAATCAGGTCCCAAATGTAACATCTGGTTCAAAACCGTTAATTATATGACACTTCTGTTTCAGTTTTCAGCTGCTAAATATTATATCGTCTGAAACTCAGACGCCGATTCCTCGGTAACTACAATATCAAATATTGTTGTTATTTAACTATTTTCAGGAAAGGTTTCAAGTTCAATGCCCAATTACCGTTGTTTTCATCTTTGTTATCTCTATTCAAGTAAGAAATAGTTACATTTAAAACTCTATTTTCCTTTTCTAGAGAAATATTGTAACCTAACGCGCAAGTATATACATATAGGATGTGATCCGCCACGTGAACAGTCTGGGTGTAATATTTAAAAAATCTGCCGAAAAATGAAAGAAACTTAGGAATTCGAAGCGTATGGGATAAATACAAAACGTACTTCGATTGGCGTAGATGATGTAATGACCCACTATTTCAGGAAATGTTACAAGTTCAATTACCTTGTTTTCATCTTTGTTTTCTCTTTTCAAGTAATAAATCGTTACATTAAAAACTGTTAACAGCTTATTATTTAAAATGACTTATTCTTATTAAAATGACACAGGCAGAAATTGAATTTCGGGCGTCAAAAGCGGGGCCATCTATATTAATATGGACAGCCCCGCCGAAAGGCAGTCGGAGAGCGCGGCATCTATATTAATATGGGGGGCCTCGCCGGAAGGCGGCTGGAGATCGGGGCCCCGTATGAGCCCCGCTCTCCGGCCGTCTTCCGGCGAGGTTTCCTACATTAATATGAGTGACCCCGCCCGATGAGCGAGGCCGTCAATTTTAAAATAGCCAGCCCACTTCAAGGGGGCCACAGAGTCTATAGGCCACCGAAGAGCAAAGTGCGTTACATTATTAGGATATCCAACATTAGTATAGGGTGCGCAACTGTTTGACTACCATTGGTGACGGCCCCTGACTATTACGAGGGGTCCCAGTGTTCATCCATCTTCTCGTGGGGTCCCGTAAAATTGCATAATTGGTCTGCTTTTTGACTGACTTTAGGTGAGGCTCCCTATCATAATACAAACATCTTTGTTCTTCAGTCCGCGCCTTTGGGCTGGGCCCCTCCAATCACATGACAGAATATGAATCGGCACGTAAATCATAGCCAATGACTTCAAGTCAAATAAGACTTTCCATCACCACACAATGGACCACGAGCTTTAATAAGAGCCTCAAACGCAAGTTTGTGAATTCTATCAACTTCAAGTGTTAGCTATGATGTTGAGGGCTCAATTTGCTTTTCCAGCCAGAGCCCTGCCTGTGATGATAAATGCCACACAAGGCGACACAACATGTATTAAATTTTGAAAAATATCACTTATCGATCAGCTTGTTGAAAATTGTCTCATTTTTGTACAAAATATCTCGATTGTTGTCCCGTGATGCACCCCATGGTCTGAAACAGTTTTGAGCATTCCCCTTTCCTTTGACATATTTTGTTCTTACTGGAAAGAACAATGGAATTTATGCATTTTATTTATTGTGCCAATTTCATATTTGCATGGTAAGCCAATGTTTTATTTGGTTTCAAAATATTCCTTTCCCTGATGCTCAGAGCGCCCGAGCAGACAAAATGTTTAGGGGCACCCAATATTGCATTTGTCAATAAATGTCAATTAACCAATGATTCATTATTAAGTTTCGACACGTAAACTATGTTTTAAAATAAAATTGAAAAGGGAATAGATTGGCTCCCCATCCTTCAACCATCAAATGGTTCCTATGCCTATACTGTACTGCTCAGCCCCTCCACTATGAGGGTAATAAACCAATATTCTCAGTTATAACTCCAACCCCTTCCCTTTGGCATCATGGTGGCACAAAAACGGATAACATTAACCTGTAATGGACCTATTTATTGAAAATCAGTGCATACCTACGGTGTAAAAATTTGTCAGTTGTATACTTCGGCTGTAGGTCAAAGGAATTTTGTCTGCATGTACCTTGAACGTACATTGTCCGTGGATGAGGTAACAAGTTTTGGAATTCAGCTAGATTCCTAGTTCAACCACTACAAAAAAAAACATGGCAACGATACACTTATCTCGCTGGGTTTATTTCTGGTTACACTCAAAGTCTCTAACTCAAAGCTACACAAGATACGTACTTCACTCAACTGTATGCCTTGTTTGGTAACAGCCGGGCTGTTTTGTAACAACAGTTTCTTTTCCTAGAGAAAACTTGTAACCTAACGTGCAAGTACATACATATAGGATGTGATCCGCCATGTGAACACTCTGAGTGAAGTGAAATAAAAGAAACTTAGGAATTCGAAGCGTATAAGATAAAAACTCGACATTATTCCGCGTATCGACCGAGACCGAAGGTCGAGTAATGCCTCGTGGGATATTACTTCATATACGCACTGAGCTACATACCTGATATAGCTCATTGATCTACGCCACTCTCAGTACGTTTTGTGTATTTATTGTCTGGCGGCTGCCACACAAAATTAATTGTCGTAAGTGAGGTGATAAGAAAATTGAAAATGGACAGAGACAGTCTTGTTGGTCTGTATTTTCGAATGCGTATGACACATACTGAAATACTTTGTACATTGGCTGTAAATCACACACTAATTTGTTGTAAGTATGAGAACTCTGAATTGGATACTTTTAAGTATCCAATTCAGAGTCAACAGCTGTTCAGAAGAAAACATTACACAAATATCATTAATGTAGCGCTATTTGCGAAAATCGAAATTTTATCTTTTTGAAAATTAAGAAAGTTGTACCTTTTTGTCTACATTTAGATTATTCCTGTTCTTGATATTCTGGAGGTGGGAGCATTCTAATAAATAAATCGAGAAAGTTGGAGGTTAGTGAACTATTCCTAAAGGTACTCATCCCACTTCATTTTATAAAAGGGTTGTTATCGCAAACTATTTTACTCGAAACCTTAGCTCAAGTAACGTTCTTTCAACATAACATCATTATTTTAAGATAAACTTGAATTTAATATAAAGTTAATTTTGGGCGGTGGCAAATCTCA
Organism: Phoronis australis; assembly: GCA_002633005.1. Lineage (NCBI taxonomy): Eukaryota > Metazoa > Phoronida > Phoronidae > Phoronis > Phoronis australis. The sequence continues at coordinate 228,422 of NMRA01000134.1, read as the reverse complement.
TTAAGAGCCCGTAAGGCTTTTACAAGATACAACAGCGGACGCCGGAAAGAGAAGGCATATAAGCGTGGGTGCATAAAAAAGCTGCCCCTTATTAAAATATCGTTTTCCCCCCTATCTGTCACACCTTTGACGTAATTAGGTATGAAAATATTCATCACTTTTGGTTTCATAATTGAAATGGCATACTTAAAGGAGAATGCCACCCGATTTAATTAACCATTTTGCCGTCTTAATCGGTATATATCCACATCGCCTCTTATACGGTCGACCTCACCTTGCCGACAGGTGTCGCGTTAACCTGTGAGGAAGGTGAGAAACGACGCAGCAACGTCAGTGGTTCATCTGCAGAGTGAATGCCGCTATAATGCGGTACATCGTTTCCGCTTGCCCGAAATATGAAGCTGCGAAGAAAGCGGGTGTATCGTTTTTTCGACTTTCACGAGAGCCCGAAATGCTTAGGAAGTGGCTCGTGGTACTGAAGAATGAAAAGTTCGCTGTTAATAGCAAGTATGAGGCCGTGAAATATGTCCGTCTCTGTGGCCGGCATATCGTCGACAGTGATTCCTCTGACGAATTCCGGCTTACCAAAGAACTATCCATACGTTCCGTTGCCTGTGCATGATCACGGCCCCTCTCTAGTATTTCTTGATCAGTGTATTCCTGTTCAAACTGATAGCCTGTGAAACCTAACGATCCGACCCGTGAAGTCTTCGTCGGATGAGCTCTCTAGCAAGTCGGGATTGGCGACGGGCGAGTTGCCATGTAGACGTGTATTGTTCTGCGTTCTGTTTCAAAATGAATTATTCTCAACCTAACCAATGCTTATATAAAACTGAAACAAAGTCTGTCTCATTAGATACAATTTGTAATGATTTTGGAGTATTCGTGAGTGCAAATGTTTTGAGAAGCCAGCAATGAGTAAACCACTGCGTTACCGGCTTTAGAAGCAATAAAGGTAATTGATCGGGCACCGAGGCCGTGTGAGCACATACAAATTCAGTGTTTGCTGACAGAAAACTGTTGTGAAACAATAACTCCATTTTATAAGCTATGGTCACATGTTAGGGGAATCTTTATTTAGATATACAAATACATTATTCAAATCATTGTTACTGTACAACCGTTGCCCTGACGGTTCTATAGAAGAGAAACCTGACTTCGCGGCCCCCAGACAAGTAAGTAGATTTTCAATTTCGTGCCTGATTCACCTAAATAATTACGTGCACATTATTTCTTTGGCTCACTCTTTTCGTGACTGGAGGTTTCGTTTCCAACTTCAGCTGGTTTATGTTCGTGATGTCCAGTCCCGGTGGCCGCGACGGGCCTGATCGGGTTCCGAGCCACTGGCGGGGAGTAACACGCGTTTTGTGAGTTTAGAACTGAAAAAAATCGCAAGTCTAAATGTACAACACACAGCTATGTTCCCCCGTCTGTATTTCACGGAAAAGCGATTCGAATTTATCACCAAACAGACCCAAACGCTGTAGACTACGGTACGTTCAAATACATATAAATCCGTAACAGTGAAATAAGACAACACGTTTGTTCAAAAGCTCGGTGTATATGTAAGGGGTTTACATCGAATTTTGATGATTTATTGGTGTAAAAAGATGAATTCAAGCGATAACTTGACACCAGTACTAGCGTGTTGTGAACGGCTGAACAGACTGCGGGCGAACGGATTACGTCATTGGTTAATTTCAGCACCTCCGTCTGCCGTTAGGTGTCAGGTAAAACAACTGAACTTGCTGTTATCGAGTGGAACTACTCGATCTAAATTGATACAAAAAAGGTTGGGTGGCATTCTCCTTTAATCCCATTGTTGAATACAACAACGGCAAATGTAATAGATGATCATGAAGCGAGATTAGTTTGTCATTAGAATCGTAAAGACGGAATCTCCAACGAAGTGTCGGCTCTTAAAAAACAGGGTGGTTTGACTGTGATGACGTAGGCCTAGTTAGAGGCTGGACGGGGAAGAGTTATGTCATAATGATCGGTGATGACAGAAGGGAGGAGTAAAAAGTAGCAAATTTTGAATGACATGTGAACGCTCCCTTACGTAAACTACTACGTTTATGGTCCCCGGATCAATTGAGTCGTGATCCAAAAAGACAGAACTCGCCCTCAGACCGTGTGCGCAAATCACTACATGGTGCATGTCTGTCACAACTGAACAGGAGTTAAAGGACGGAGGTTTTGTGCAATCCCCGTTTTGACCACAATTTTCGTTTCATATCCACCGTACTTCGTATTTTCAAGTGCATATTTCATTCTTGTACCCTGGCTTATAAAATAATCAGGTTATGCCAAGAAGCACCTTAAATGGAGCACTGGGATTTCGTTACATCTTTTTACGGCTGTCGATGGCTGAATGTTTGCAAGAAACGCAGTGAGACTGTGCCATCATTACAATTATGATTCTTATTTGAAATATTTTGAAAGAAGAAGTTTTTAAGATGCAACTACTTGACTATACTTGGTTCTACTAGAAGAACGGGTATAGTTTTGAACCGACTGAAACAGGCACATGATATTTTATTCTCGAAGGTATAATACAAACGAGGAAATTGTTTTAGATGCCACAGCGAAACAAGTACTGTCAGTCTAGTGTCAGTGCCACAGCAAAACAAGAACTGTCAATCTAGTGTCATTGCATCACGTGTCAACAACAAAATATCTAGAGAACTGCATTACTACAACTGACCAGTCATAACAAGTAGCCTTAAGCATGGCCGACTCATGCACTGGCAACAGAGGCCGGCAAGATACTTCCGTTTCGAAAGCACGCCCTTCTTTTATATCGTGGAACTCAAATTCTGCTAAATGCTTGGATCTTTCTGTCATCACCTGTAATGCAGCAGAATATTACATGTCGTTTTTTACACGCATACACCAGCCAGGATGTATGCCAGGTGTGTAATAGAGCTTCGCCCTACAGGTTCAAATGCGGTCGTCCACGTGTAGCCGAAACTCTCTATTTTCTATTCAAAAGCCTAACGTTGATACAAGCTACTAAAACTCCGCAACGCCCGAAATATCAAGAAATTCTTTGTCACTATAAAACAACCATTTGTATAGTGCCCTACTTAGCAGGGGTTGGGCGCTAAAACTAGTGCGACATATCTGGCGTAAATGTAATATGCACTCAATATAAACTGTGCATAATTTAATATTGACACCAAAGCTTATTTGGTCATAAGTGGGAGAATTGTTATGGCGGTAGATTTAGTGTTGTCTTTGCATGTACTCTGTTGTGGAGCGAGGTACTCTCTGCGGCTGTTTTCCTGCCCACTTTAGAAATAACATGCTTTTTAGTCCGAGTGTGCCTGCTAATATGTCGTGTTATAGAACGCTCGTGACGCGTCTCAAATGGGCACATGGGACATCCAAATAACTTCGAAGAGTGGGCTGCCGAAATATGTTCTTTCAAATGCTGAGGCCTGGAGTACGACTTGGAGCAAACTGGACATTCCACGCGCTGATGCGATGCAACATGTCTACGGAGATAGGCTCTGTTGTCAAAGCTTCTACTACACTCGTTACAGTTGTACTTGGTTGGCGTATGGCTGTGTAAGTGTTCACTCAATCCCCTAGCACTGGCAAATGTCTTCGGACAGTGTTGACACTTCAACTTTGGAGCATTGTGTCGCACTCTCTCGTGGTCTTCGAGACTGCACGTGGTGTGGAAGACTTCTGGGCAGAGGCAGCAGCTGAATGGGTAACGCTCTCCGTGTTTCTCTCGCTTATGTCTCTTGTAGCTCGTTTTGTTAGTAAAACGCTTCAAGCATTCGCAAACATACTCATTTGCTGAAAACGGAAAACGCTGGTATTCAAACTCAAGCACGATTTTGTATTATTAGCATTGGAGAACCGACTTCTGTTGAAGTCACCCGGCTTCCAAGATAGTCCGGCCACTTCACTTAAAGATACTTTGTCTCATTAAATTGTGCACATGCAAATGAAGTACTAGTTTACAAACAACCCTGGACTTCCGGTGTGCTGGAAACCATCGAAGAACCAGTTACCATCACAATCGTGAAAGTCTAGTTTTGCGAGACTATTTCTATGTAAATGAGTTTGATAATATGTCATCGTTACCCTAATAAAACATGGTACAGCGTTTATTATTTGTTCGTTTCATTATCAAATAACGATTGCGTAATATTTGGAATTACTAGGATTTTCTATGAGTTCAAACTTGTTTTTAAGTGTGTCAGTTGTGGTGTTTCCTTTAAAACCGCAGTTTATTTACAATTTGTTTCTTTTCCGGATTACACTTGTACACACAGTTCTCCAGGAAGTCAAAGGGTGTCGCTTGCTTTAAAGAGTCGGCATTTTTAAGGATACCTCAAATCTTATTCACAAAAAATTGGCCCGGTAAAAATACCTTATCTTCATTCTCGCGGAACAAAATATCTACATTGTAACGAGAAAAAAGATTTAGCAGAACCGCCTTCAGTCGCGTGGAAATTTGTTTGCTATTTATCCCAGTTATCCGAGGTCACTCAAATCGAATCTCACTCCAGGCAGAGTAGGCCTACTTCTGTATGCACCGTCAGTCCTTTCATTCACCGAATCGCCATTATATTGAGTCAACGATGTGTACATAGCATAGAAAGATACCGCGGAACACAAACACAAAACGTCGTTTTGATCGTGAGTGTGTGCAAACGACTATTGAGAATGAATGCTTCGAGTCGGAGTCGCCGCACCGCCTCTTTGACTTATTGCTCACGAACACAGCAAGTTGTAAGAAAAGATAAATTTACACCCAAATTCATTAATTTGATGTCGTGCTTTAGGTTACGTGTACCTCAAATTGCTATGCTATATTACTAAAATATCTGAACTAGCCACTGTCAACCCATGAAAGTATATAGTTCCTGAAAGTGGAAGTCGAAACGAATTCATCTGTCATCCAAATTGTGACATTGTTGTGGTCCCGTTAGTCTGTGTTTTGGGTGAAAAAGTTTTGTTTTTGAAAGGTACATAAATAACGAATTTATCCTTTAACCTTCATTATTAAGACCTTGGACAACAAAGCTTTGGCAAATTTACTCCAAAACCCTGTCTTGGATTTTGAATAAAGCGAACCGTTTTTTAATCTTAAAAATATCCTTATTTGCAATCGCTATGTCAAAAACACCGTTACTCTTAATTCTAAATCAAACATAAAATGAAACCTTTAATCTAAAATCTGAGACACGGTATTCGTATTGAATGGTCGTGCTGTCTGAAAATTCAAACACCGAGAGAATCCGTCCCCTCTTTTCGAAGAAATCGATTATCAACAATGAATAATATACTGGGCGACATTGCAGCTGACCACGAATGAAATGGCCTGTTGAGGTATGGGCCTGTCTACTGATAAACAATAGGGCTTTGCATTGAGGGACAAACTTGACGCGAAATCAGATTGACACAACACAGGTAAACAAGCTTCACGTGCCAGGGCTTCAAAATGCGACGATTTTAAATATACAAAAATACAGTTGTAAGAGTAAAGCGAAATACATTTGAAATCCTCACATATTATGCCATGAATAAAAGAAAGATTTAAAAAAAAATAAATTTATTGAGACAGAGGCACACGTATCCTTAACCACCGACGCGTTTTGTATTGTTCGTTTCGTAAATGGTTTCTTGACATACGTCTCCCGGCGCGTAGCGTGTATCACAATGAACTGTTGACAGACAACGATTACATTTGCCGGAATGAGACCTGTCACTAAATCATGTTCTACAGCATCATCACCAGGCCAGAGACGAGTCACAAGGAGCATCGTTACAGAAGGATCTAAACAACGAATCAGCTCACCAGCAAAAATGGACGTGAGTTGCAGCATCACTGCGGCAAAATGTGCAAGAACCAGAAGGGACTGAAGATCCATCAGGGAAAAATGGGCTGTCGATTAGAAGTTGTGGTGATGACTACGGTAACAGAAAAGCAGCTTCAGAGGGAGAAATACTTGGAGACCAGGAAGCAGACATGAAGGAAAGAAGAGTAAGAGTCAAGTGGCCAACCAGTAACAACAAGAAGGAATGGCAATCCCTTGAGGACGACCTACTGAAGATCTTGGATACTTCCTGTGATGGTGGCGTTGATAGGAAGGTGATTAACAACTTACATTTAAAAACGTAGGAGTAGACTGCTACGGTGTGGAAGAGGTCAAAGGATGTCACCTATTTTACACTAGAAAATAAGCAGAGACAGAGATAACAGAGATCAGACGTGACCTGAAACAACTGAGAAGGAGATTTCAAATAGCAGGATTGGAAGAACAAGAAGAGATAGCGGAGCTAAGACACAATTTGAGAGAAAGGCTAAAGAGTCTAGGACGAGCTTGAACGTTTTGGTACCAAGAGAGACCAATTCACACCAAACCCTTTCCAGTTTGTGTCAAGATTACAGGGTAAGAAAGGGTTCGGGTGACAAGATTGTGAAAAGGTTCAGGTAGAGAAACTTCTGATGGACATAAGCAGCCACCCGAGAAGAGACGTGGATTTGAGGAGAGCTTGAAAGCTTACAAAGGCGGAGGAAACAACAACAGAGTTTGAAGTGAGCCAGCAAATTTGGGCAGAGGTGTCACAGAAAATAAGGAAAGCAAAGGTTTCTTCAGCACATGGGCCATACGGAGTGCCATACAAACTGTACAAGTGCTGTCTTATGTTAGCAAGGACATTGTGGGAACTCTTGAGAGTGTTGTGGAGGAGAGGACGGCTAGCGGAATATTTTTTACAAGACAGAAGGATGCTTTATTCCAATGCAAGAAAATACTGATGAGTTGTAACAGTTCAGGACCATCTCGCTGTTAAATTAGAAGGGAAGACATTCTTGGTATTTGTGGCATGGAGAATAACTGAGTATATGATTGCAACACATAGATGTGCTGACCCAGATCATCAAAGCAAGGGAGAATAAGAGAGACTTGGTGGCGTTATTTCTAGACCTTGCAAATCCACACGACTCAATTCCACACAAACTTGTGATGCTTACTCTACCGACACAACCAGGTACTGAAAGTTTTCGCAAGGGTGATGGTTGAAGAAGTCAAGAACAAACCAAAGTCGAGACAAGAGGTTGCAACAATAATATAGAAGTTTGTCGAGTAAAATTGAATAACTGAAAGAATCGAAAGCTTTGGAAAGATCAATTAGAATGGCCAGAGGTAATTTATTATTTTCGATAGCCTTGATAATTCTATCCATAATTTCAGCTAAAGCCAGTTCTGCAGAGTGCCCCCACGAAAATCATACTGGACAGGATGTAGCGAGCCATTAGATTGAAAATAATCGTAAAGTTGGTTATAAATACGTTTTTCAAAAATCTTAGAAAAGCAGGGATGAACACAGATAGGCCTGAAATTATTTAAAAACAACAGGTCCCCGTTTTTAAGTACAGGAATAACCTTGGCGATTTTCATGTTGTCTGGAAAATTTGGTTGAAAATGGACTGGTTAAAGACACACACAATAGTTCAATCAATAGATTACTTAGACATTTTATTATTTTCATGGATATGCCATTATGACCACAAGTAGGTTTAGCTGGAAAAGAATTAATCACTTTTCTAAACTGGTTCAAAGTCAAATATACACAGCGGATTCACAATCTAAAAAAGACATATGTGACAAATTTGAAGAATGAGTGTAATGTTCTGCGTTGGACAGACAAAATCAAAGTCCGAGTTTGACGAGATGATTTTATTTACTAATTCCACTTGGAACCTCAGTGAGAACTTTGAATCCTTGTGAGAACCGTGTGAGAACTGTAAATCTATGAAAATACACAAAATACTCTAAATACATGACAATATTATATAAAACCGAATCTAAATTAAACTGTTAACAATAGTCACTCTAAGAAACTAGTCAAAATTACTCAAATCTAACTGAATGGGCATATGAACCTTAAATCACATTTACCAAACCAACATTTATCTTAAAACGTATTATATCTTAGAACATTTCATAGTTCATAAACTCTAATGAGACTTACAGAAATTGCTCCCTTTGATCTTATCCACGCATGAACATCCAATTCTTGTTTTGTGTATCAGTATGATCCTTGTCAGTGACTGAATACACTCCTTGAAACTCTACAGACTCGGTGATCTGCCTAAAATACTTGATTCTCCAAAGTTACTGAGCTTCCTCGTCTCCTAACTTTTTCTTTTGAGAATGACGCTTATGTTTGCTCCAGAAATATTTATACTCTAAGATATGACTAAGCATCATATGGACACTGGTCAAGGCATAAGTACATCAGTGTGGGTGTTTCTTAGAATCAGCCCACCTAAAGTTGACCACTCCAAAACATGTTTTGATGACCGTATCCTGTTTGTCAGAACTGCACTGAGAACTTAACAGAACTAAAGCTTTTCTGAAGAAATTGCGCAATACTCAAGTTTACCACAACAAGTTGTTTACAATAACAAGTCCTGTTCTAGAATATTTGTGACTTTCAAAATAGTTAACTGTTATTAATTAACACAGTTGTTCATAAATTTAATTATCGATTAATCGTTACATAATTCTAACATTTTTCATCAAAAATGTTACACTCCCGGCCTTAAATTTACCCCTAAATTTAATCTATATACTTCAAAAGATGGTATTTAACCTTAGAAATCTATAACTATTATCAATTCTTTCTTGACAAAATAACTTCTCAATAAAGTTTTCCTTCAAGCATCACTAACTGGGTAATGGGTCTTATAAGAAGAGTATTTCTGGTTTTAACCTTTACTGAGCGGTCTAAGCCATCAATACCAGGATTAACTTCAACAACCCTACCCAGAGGCCAAAGATTTCTTGGGACATTGTCCTCAATGAGTAAGACTAAATCACCTACTGAGACATTTGGGGTAATTTGTAGCCACTTGTGACGCCGTTGCAATTCGGGAAGGTACTGTTTAAGCCATCTTCTCCAGAAAAGTTGGACCATGTACTGAACTTGACGCCAACGACGTCTATGAATATCATTCCTCTCTGAGGCACAGGGTGGCAATGATGGACCTTCTTTCATCATTAAAAGATGATTTGGTCTAAGTGCTTGCATATCATCTTTGTTGGTCTGTTATTCAGTATGCTTTCAACTTCACACAAGAGTGTAGTCAAAGTTTCATCATTCAATTTTTGTTCACCCAATAAAGTTATCAAAACTTTTCTAATCGATCTAATTTGTCTTTCCCAAACACCGCCGTGATGGCTTGCATGAGGTGGGTTGAATTTCCATTCAATGTTATTTTGTAGCAAGGAATTTTGTATCCTCATGTCGTCTAATTCTTTTAGACCTTTGGCAAGTTCCTTATTGCCACTGACAAAATTTCCACCGTTGTCAGAAGTTATAGACTTTGGTTGACCTCTTCTTGCAATGAATCTCCTCAATGCATTTATGAACGAATCAGTATCGAGTGTTTCCAAAACTTCAATGTGTACGACACATCCATGTGAATACACATCCATACCGTTTCAATTCAGAGCGTCCCCTTTTGATTAAAAAAGAACCAAAACAGTCAACACCAGTATGTGTGAAGGGTTTATCATCTGCTGCAAGTCGGGTCTCTGGGTGTTCTCCCATTTTCTGTTGACATGATCTGCCATTAACGTTACGACAAATAATGCATCTGCGTAAGATAGATTTAACATCTTTTCTGCGAATCCAATACATTTCTCTTATGTTTTCCAAGGTGTATTCACATCCCATGTGATTCGTTTCATGTATATGGCGAATCAATATATTTGCAATGTGTCCGCTTGGGACAATGATTTGATTTTTGTTATTGGTACCAGCTTTGCTAGTCCTACCTCCAACACGTATGATGCCATTTTCATCAACGTAAGGATTTAGTTGGCGAACATTTTCGCTATTTGTTTTCAAATTTTGTTGTGCAAATTTCAGAATTTCTTCTTCTGCTGATTGCATGTCTGAAACGGTTAGTTTCGTGAACTTGCTTTTCGCTTTCAATGACTTCTTGATTTTAATCAGCCATGCGACTGCCCTTTTCAGTCGCTGCCAGTCTGAGTAATATTCACTCAGTTGCTTAAGAGGATGTTCTCTAATAACTGCCTTTCTTGGAACAGGCATAGACACTGCACTTCCACATGCGAAGTGACTTGATGTTTAACTTCAGGGTCATCATCTTTGACCTCAAACACCTTCTCATCGTTGACGGATGGACCCGTGGCATCCAAAGCATCAGTCCCATCGTCCGTCGCGAAAAATTCAGATGATTCAGAAAAAACTTTCGGTTTGACGCCAGTAACAAAATGGGAAATCACCTTTCTGCTAACAGCGCCACCTCTTGGACCATTAAGGCACCAACCAAACATAGTGCGGACTGCAAAGGGCTCATTTTTCCTACTCTTTCTGACTTCCAGTGGGATAAGGGCCTCACAATTATCTTGGCCAATTAGGATTTCAACTCTTCCTTGAACAATTTGCAAATCTTTTAGGTGGTTGTATGCTTCTAAGTCAATAGCAGGCGTGTCGGTTGGTATCTCCTCTGCCACATAAACATGAGAAATAGATAAGTCGTTTGCACCGTCTTGGGATGTCAAGCGGCACGCAGTTTGCATAGAGCGCCGCTCTTGGTCGAGGGCATCAATCGTATTCAATGTATATGTAAGTTTTGTGGTCAGCAGCTTCAATTTCTCAACAAGACTCCTGGTGCAGAAGCTGCCTGAAGACCCGGTGTCTAAAAGGGCGAAGGTAGAGTACGCATTGTTCACCCGAACCGGGACAATTGGCAGATATATGCCATGGTCAGCCACCCGGATTCCATTATTGGTCACATTAGGGGGAGTGCTATCTTTTTTATCATGAAGTAAGTATGAATGTTTCTCTACGCAGCCTTGTTTGTGACAAAAAGACGTTTATTGGCAATTTTCTAAATTATGGTTGTCAAAAAGGCAATTTCGACAAAGTTTAGCCCTTTCAACCACAACTTGGCGTTCTGAAGGCGTTTTATTCTTAAATTGTTCACAGCGCCACAGTGGATGGGGCTGCGAACAATCAGGACATTTTCTTATCTTTTGCGACTGACCCACCTTTACATTAGTATTTAAATAGGAAGATCTTTTGGGAACATCATTGAATTGCTTATGGCTATGACCGGCAGACGGATGTTTTCCGTATATGGGGTCATTCTGATCAGTTGCCATTTGACTAACAAACTTCACAAATTCTGAAAATTTGGGGTAGCGGTCTTCCTCTCGCTTTAAACTGAGAGCCCTTTTTCGCCACTTTTGCTGAATGAAGGGCTGAAGCCTGCTTATGATTTCTAAAATGCTCGCCTGTGTGTCAATCTCAGGGAGTTTCTCTAACTTATCTAATATCAGATAGGTATTTTCAAGGTCATCCGCAAAACGCTGGAGGTCAGCCGATGACCTTATCTGGCCACCCTTTTTGACGTCAGTCATCAATCTGTCTGCTACTTTATGGTTGTCACCATACCGTGAGTGCAGGATCTCACGGGCCAGTTCGAAACCTTCTTTACCGCCGACCAATGCGCATTTCTGAATGCTTTCTTTGGCCGCTCCGGTGGTATACTGGAGGAGTCTTGTTAATTTGGCATCGCCGTCCTTCACGACGCTTGCTACGTTTTGATCAAAAATGGCTACAAAAGTGTGATACTTGGCCGGATTACCATCAAATTTGTCTAGTGTGACCTTGGGTAAATTTACAAGACCCATTACCTCTTCTTTGGTTAAACTCTCATGTTTCTCTATGGGAGTTTCAGTTACTGAGTTAGACTTATCTAAATACTCATTAACTCTAGTTAAAGTATCTATGTACTTGGATTCTTCATCCATAAAATACTCTTCACATTCTTCTAAAAGCTCATCATCACTTTCTATAAAAGCCCTATACTTTAAATTGCTGACATCAAATTCATGAAACAAAAAATTCAACTTATCTTTGTCTTCTTCTGTGACTGCTTCTTTTCTTGCAACTAATTGTTTCATGTGTCCACATTGTCTTGTGAATAGTCTCTTGGCATTTGAACGAGCTTTCCTTGCAGCTTCCATTTTTATTTAGGTTCACTGAACTCAAAATCNAAATTCAACTTATCTTTGTCTTCTTCTGTGACAGCTTCTTTTCTTGCAACTAATTGTTTCATGTGTCCACATTGTCTTGTGAATAAACTCTTGGCATTTGAACGAGCTTTTCTTGCAGCTTCCATTTTTATTTAGGTTCACTGAACTCAAATCAAAATACAGTTATATAACGTAGTGGTATTACTGTCCTAATACCAGCTGTTTCCAATCACTGTCCCCTTAGTCTGAAGGGATGGTTTGACCTCTGTCCACTGTAGTGCACACTGTTGTGAATCACCCCACACAAGCAGGATGTAGAAACAGGTAGGCCTTGTTTTCTTCGTCACGAATCTTCTTCTTAGACTTCTTCTTCTTACTTCCGTCTACACGGGAAGTCAATTTTGCTATCCCCCGTCCTCACGGGAAGATTTCTATTTACTGTCCCCGTCCTCGCGGGAAGATTTCTATTTACTGTAATGTTCTGCGTTGGACAGACAAAATCAAAGTCCGAGTTTGACGAGATGATTTTATTTACTAATTCCACTTGGAACCTCAGTGAGAACTTTGAATCCTTGTGAGAACCGTGTGAGAACTGTAAATCTATGAAAATACACAAAATACTCTAAATACATGACAATATTATATAAAACCGAATCTAAATTAAACTGTTAACAATAGTCACTCTAAGAAACTAGTCAAAATTACTCAAATCTAAGTGAATCGGTATATGAACTTTAAATCA
>NMRA01000134.1:162203-215108 GCA_002633005.1 Phoronis australis | reverse complement strand
AGAGAGAGAGAGTGAGAGAGGGGGGGAATAGAGTGGTGGGTGACATGGCTTACCTGGCTGAAAGAGCATTGCAAAGAGCGCCAAAACAGCCAAGTAATGAGGACTTCCACATGATGACAGGACTGGCATCGTTATACCAGACGTTTGCAGGTAACTTGCCCTATATAACTGACCCTGCCTTTGTCCTAGTTACACTAGACACATAGTAACAAAATTAAAACGTTTTAGTGATAATTAAGTTAATTACGCACCCCAAATTGCGAGTTGATGTTGAAATTGCGAACACGGTTAAGGTATGTATAGGTTATATTGACCTAAAACAGGTTTTCAGCGAATAATTAAACGATAACAGTTAGATTTTGAAGACTCGACATGTTTTTTGCTTTTTCTCAGCTTCGGCAAATCGACTTAATTTGAGCTTGAGAACAGGAGTTCTTTAAAACAGTTAGAGTGAATTTCATTGAAACTTTCCAGATTTAATATTCATTCATCAATCTAAAAAACGATGTTTGGATTTTCCTATTAAACGCCTAGTTTTTGCGTACCGTAAGATAGAAGAATACAACTGATATTTTTTACAANCTTTAGAAAAACGCAATATTTTGAGGAAATATTTTACCGCTGTTTATAGATCCCATAGGACTACCTATGTGCCAAATCTGGTGAAAATCGGCTGACCCCCACCTTGCCGCTCATGGCTGGTGCTCTCGTGGACTAGCACTTAATATTCATTCATCAATCTAAAAAACAATGTTTGGATTTTCCTATTAAACGCCTAGTTTTTGCGTACCGTAAGATAGAAGAATACAACTGATATTTTTTACAAAAAATCTACGTTTTGCGAGTTAATTTGAAACTCCTATCAGCATTGCTTAGGTAAATTATGTTTTCGTTTAGAAAGGGTTCCATTAAAATTAACCTAGGTTTAATTTTGCTATCGAATGTACCTTTCTTAAAAATAGAATTTTGACTTAAAAGGAGGCTACATTATAATGATGATGGCACATAAATAAAACCATAATTCAATAATTTCTGATCTTTTTTTAAGAAAATATGTACTTGTACTACTTGTTTTTTGTTATGAGTTGAAAGGTCACTAACTAATGTTTGAGATAACCTAAAAAACTTCACAATAAGTAAAATATCAGCATTAGGGAGATTGCATAAGTCCAACACACTAAAAATTGTACTTAATTTAGTATCCGAAACTCTTTCACAATCTACTATGGATGCAATAAATTGTTAAATATCTAAATTTGTAGCAAGCGCCACCTTGTGACTTCCTGGAGAACTGCGTATACAAGTATAATCATGAAAAGAAACAGTTTGTAAATAAATTGCGGTTTAAAAAAACACCAGAACTGTTACACTGTAAAACAAGTGGGAACATATAGAAAACCTAGCCATACCAAATATTACGTAATCGTTATTTGATAGTTAAATGAACAGACAATAAAAATTGTGCCATGTTTTTAGGGTAACGATGACATATTACCGTACTCATTTGCATTTGTAATGTGGGCCAGAGGCCTGTTACATGAAATAAACCTATCTACACTCATTTACATAAAATAGTCTCACAAAATGAGACTTTTGCGAGATTGTAATGGCAACTGGTTCTCGGATGGTTTCCGGCACACCGGAAGACCCGAGGTTGTTTGTAGACTAGTACTTCATTTGTATGTTCACAATTTAATGAGACATAGTATCTTTAAGTTGACGGCTCGAAACTCTAGCGAAGCGGGCTGGAATCCGGCCTCGGGTTCCCGCCAAAATGTTATTCAAAAGGTGTTGAATATTAACTAAATGACGTGTTTTCAACGAAGTTCGCGTTAAATAACGACGGACTGCTACCGAACTACAACCAACTACTCAAAAGAATAAGTGCATCACCTGTTATTCGTAGCTAATTTCCAGGAAATCGAGAGCATGAAATCATACGTGCATGTGTTGGTTTTTGTTTTAAGGTGAGGAAACACGGTTTTACGAAAATTTGCTAGTCAGAAAACGAAAGTTCAAAAATGACTGGTTTCAGTAACAATTTCAGAGAGCACCTACGGTTGTTTCTTCATCGACCGTCACATATTTTCCTGAAACTTTGAGGACTTGGACTATCCTAGATATGTAATAAGTCACCGTTGATTTTTCTGACACAAGGCTCGTTTTTGTGCTGATCTTGGAAAAAATAATGGCTTTTTAGATATTTATTTCAGCAAAGAAGCTGTCAAATTTGCAAGACTATATTTTAATAGATCTCTTAAAAGAGATCTCAAAAGTTAGGAATAGCTAGGATTTTTTTCTGTGAATGTATCTGGCCTTAAGATCCAGAAACACATTTGATACTTAAGATAGACATTTTACTATTTAAGTACTGGCTTTTCAAAAATTGAGAATTTTGCAAATTTTCAACGGGCTGATTTTGGCCATTTTCAAGGAGAAAGGAAGCAAATGATATACTGAGCGTGTGGGGATATGAAAGCAGTGTGATTTGGTGGTATTGGGTTAGTTTAGTACATACGTCAAGTTAAAAGTTTAGTCTTCTGCCAGCTTAGTGGTTAATATGCACACTTGCTGAGTATACCTTGCACAATTTTGCTACTTAGATATAGTGATTACACAGCAGCCCAAAGATCCCGATTTGTTTACGTTAAGTATATTCGAAGGTACTATTTAATTTAGGTTTTGGAACTATTGGAAGCCCAAGAAAGTGCATCGTGGGGGTGGGGGTGGGGAGCGAGTTGTTTCCCCTTTCTGTCCCTCAACAAATTATAGAACGCGGTTATATTCACACAGCGAAGTCTGCGTGTATAACACTCAGGGGTACACTTGACATCAGTTTTATGTCCAGGTGCAAACCTTCCGTCAAGAACGCTTTCGTCCTGAGTAAATCTGGAGCTTCGTTAGCCTTTGTTTAGTGCCCACCTAGACTCAATTTCGTTAGAAGTTTTTTCCGTGGCCAGCTCTCTTCACAAGAAGCCGATGGAAGTGCAGATGTTCCAAATGCATTCGGGGCAGAAACCCCGGCACCGAGTAATATCCCAAACACGCCCACTTTAGCCAGGATAGAGTTCATATTAAAAATTGGCTCACTCACATTACAGTTCGATAAATATCTCTTCACGACAGTATTTTCATGGAGAACACCTTTTAAAACTGCTCTCAACACCAGCTATATTTCCACATAAAAAGGAAGTTCTTCTACTAAAGCACCACAGGGTGTCACTTGCTGAAATTATCGTTTACACAAAGTCTGATGATAACTCTGATAAAATCAATCAGTCTGAGAGCAAAGAAACTGTAAACAAGATAAGCCTTCCCGCTAAGTAATGTTTCTAATGTCAATTAAAAACTTTCAGTCACTCTTTGTATTTTATGTTACTGAGTAATTACAACAAGTACCTGGTGCTTGACGAACAAAAATGCGCATTTTCAATTGAATTTTAAGCATGAAATAAAAAAGACCAGAGTGTTTACTTTTAATGTCGTATTCATCGTCTACAAATTTTAGAAGTCACTTTGTTACAGCTTGGCATATCCTTACCAACAACTTAGTTTGAGATTTGTACTTAAATTCGGTGGTACGTCAAAACTAGTACCCCATGAAGGGGGCGAATTTCATTTCTTCGAAAACTATATTTTTGGACTGGGGGATGAATATTATACATGCCCAAACCGTAACGAATACCAGTCCCTAATCTACACGGATTAGTCCTGTTACCAAAAGAGGTAATTTTTAAACTGAAATCTTCCCATGTTTCAAATAAAAATTTCAAAAGGTATACCGAAAATGGGCAGAGAATTCAATGAGTGTATTATGTTGGTTGGTGTCGTTTGAGGTGGATATGAATCCACTTGTAAAGTTTCAGCCAATTTTGTAACGTGTCAAGTAGATTTTTTTGATTCCATAGATTCTATCAGAAATTGCTGCTACGAGGGATCCCGCGGCTCAAAGTTGAAAACTCAAGACGACTGTTAAGAACGCCTTTCATAGGATCACAATAGCATAGAGTCTCGAGGCTTGCCGTGGGATTTTGACGAAATTTCCAAGAGGTTTTGCCCATGTCATAAACTTGAGAAGAGTGTAGGACACATGAACCGTAAAAACGAGTATTTTGTCGAAAAACTCGGTGTGTCTAAAACTTTCAACCATATGACTTAACTTCTGTAAAAACACCAATAATGCATCATGTAAATTAGCAAATGTAATGAGTTTCAAAAAGCCATCGACTTTGACGGAGATTGCCAACCCAAAAAATCCTGCCACTTGAACTCAAGTGACCATTCAATACTTTTTAATGGTAGAAAACGAATGCTTTCGTCAGTGCAAGGGAAACTACGTGACAACTTATTTTTTGATATCCATTTCAGGTCTTTCTGGAGCAGTGAACCTCTCCCTAATTCATCCATTTTTTTACTTTCGTTTTCAGACTAGCGGATTTTCATTAAACTGTGTCAACGCACAGAATAGCTAAAATTCCTAATATTTACATCAAATCGTTAGGAATTTCAAATTCAAATCATACATACAAGAATTATGTACATTATTTCGATTTTTTGGATGTTAAGAGCGAAAAACAGAAGTATATACTTACTTTGAGTAGTTTGTACATGTATGTATGTACACTGTATATATGTATGTACGTATCTATGTGTGTACGTATGTATGAATTTATACTACCTGAGGGAGATATTTCTCGCATTCTAGCGCCAGAGGTAACATTTTTTTCAATGCTTTCACCGACTACCTGATTGTCAATTGGGTCTTGCATTTGCACTAAAAAGAATCATGAATGGTCTGTTGCTTACATATATATTCAAAATATTACAGTGACAAATGAAACATAAAATACGAAAATCTAAACTTTTAGCATGTGTAAGTTAAACAATCATACTCTGTCCAACCGACTGCGCAGGTGTTCTTATTTAAAAACAATATTTTTCATGAATACATTTATTTTGTAAGCAGCTGAATTTTTTCCTGAGCATCGCAATGTAGGGTGTTATGGAGAGTTTTGATGCATTGTACCACCGTCTGATGTTATCAAGGCAGTTTTAACACATTATGCCAACATCTAGTTTTGATTTACTGTACCAACGTATGGTGTTGATAAAGACAGTTACGATACATTATGAAAACGTCCGGTGTTATCAAAACAGGTTTGATACATTGCACCAACGTCTGATGTTAACAGAGACAACTTTGATACATTCTACTAATGTCTGGTGTTATGAACTAGTTCTGATACATTGCACGAACCGTTTGCTTGATGTATTAACTTTATTGATAGTAGTAAGGCAATCGAACCGTATACATGTACATATTATTCAGTGCCCGAATATGTCGTGCTAACATCAGGTATAACCAAGAAAATAATATGTCAAGCCTTTCTCGCCTCGCAAAATAACGCAATAGCTAACTGATGTTGCCTAGTAAGGCGTCATGTCTTCTTGTCCATTGAAAATATACGGAGTTGGCTGTCCATGTACTATAGTCTATGGTTTGACCAACTGTGTTTTTATTGCATTTCACTAATTGTTATATTAGTTAATACACGTATTATCTCTCTATTTCATAGGCATGTGCATTGTTGCGTAGACGTATGTAATAAATTCGCACTTTCTGCTAAATCATGGCGCCTATCGTGGCTGCCTAGTCTGCATCCCTTGGTGTATTGGCACGTAGGCCAGCGAAACTAAAGCACGTAAATCATAATTAATATTACCAAACATACCGGCCTCTTGCAACATTGCCATAAAACTTAATGAAGCTTCAGCAGCAGCTGCTGAAAACTGTTCCTCGACTGCCATTTTCTTTCGTCAGTTGGCTCGTGCTTACTGCGTCAGAGCTGAGATATGACGTCGCGTGCATTTACTTCGTAAGCCAACACTAGCGCATTATTTTTGACCGCGGCCAGATTATCCCTATATATTGCCACCAAACACTTTAGTACGTGGACCGCCAAATCCGTATATTTTTAATGGACGAAATCTGTGATCTTACGCTGAACCCGTGACGTCATTATTCACTAGCGACACCTGGCAAAGTTAGCAAGTTTTACATCCGGCAAGTACGTCGTCTGCTAATCATGGTTGTGTGGTCGGGTGTTCGGCCACATAGGCAAAATGTAAAGAATTAAGTTTTCATAGCGTCCGCAGACCTTACAATCTGCTTTGGGAGGAAAAGCTCATTCCTGCGTAAATGTGAAGGGCATTTCTTTCAACAAGAACACTTCATTCATTTGTTCAAGGCATTTTGATGATAGGCCTACATGTTTTTTAAGCTCTGGTACTACACACCGAGGACTTAGTCGTGAACGTAAGCACTAAGCCGATCTCTTTCAGTAACTGATTATGTGTCGTAGTAAACATAAGTCCTCACAAATGCTAAACTGTTCTGACAGTTTCAATCCATTGGCAGAGTTTTGCTAGCCTGCCCTTGGTACAAAGCTGTATACTAAATATATAGACCCAATTCACGCGGCGGACATTAAAAGCCAAAGCGAGGCTCACTGTGATAAACTAAGCGGAAGTTGACATTGCGTGAGTTAAATAGTCGGCCGTCTTTCGAGTCCAGCCTGGACATTAAATTTTAATAATGTGTCGACAATGAACCACAGAGACGTAAAAAATTACATTAGAGAACAAGCTAAGGCGCCAAAGAGTTGCCAAACGAAAGGGTTTATTTTTTCGGAAAACTAGGTTCGAAACATGAAAAGTAAATATGACCAAATTGAGGCGATCGTAGTGTTACGGACTAGGTATTATGCTGAATGCAGGGTTACGTTTTTTCTTGTAAATTGTTGATCAAATTACTTTCTACACGAACCAGGTCATCTGCTCGTATTCTTGGCGAGTTGAAGACGTATTCGACAGTGGTGGCTGTCGTGTGCAATTAGTCACATCTGGTTTAATTTGTTTATCAAGCATAGCCTGATCCAGGTGAGGTATGCATTCACTGGGACTAACAGTTGATTTGTCATTGATCTGAAAGAACAATTGATGTTATTAAATATATTTTTATCAAAATAAAAAACCAGGCTCGTAATTGAAAATAAAAATTATTTGATCATCAATTCTGCTTCTTGGTTGTAATAATTCTTAAATCTATTTTATGTGTTAGGTTTCAAATATCAATCTGGCCCAAGTTGAATTTTAAAATTAAAACACATTCGTTCGTCCAAAGCATCGTTTTAGAACTCTATTTCAATTAACTGGACAAAGCAATCATAGTTATCATGTTTCTCCAGGAGCCTCGTTCATCCGAGGGGAAAGGTGCCAGTGCCTACTGAGAGGGGATTTTTTCGCCGAGTGAGGGGAACAATCTACCTCCCGATCAACATCAATAGCACCCCCGCCCTGTTGCAAGCTCTCATAAACTCTGTCTCAATTTAAAGTAGCCTTTTGTGCTCTTAAAAATTGTCACCTGTGTGGTTACAGGTGATGTGAAGTCAGAGAGAATTTTTCACTAGGGGATGATTTTTATGCCTCTTGGAGGGAATTTCGCGATATTTTTGAGAGGGGAATAGGGCCGCTATTGGGCCCCAAATTCGAGGGATTGAGGGCCCTGTCATTTTTGGAAAGAAAAATTATAATGTTTCCACCCGTAGTCATGAAAACACAGCCTGGCTGGCCCATTCTCCGGTCGTTACTATGATGCTTGGCAACCGAGATGCGACAAAAATTGATCTGACTTTTCGAAAACATTTACAAATTTTACACGGACATATTTTGCTTCGTCGCGGCGTATGGCAACGACCCAACGCTTCCGAATCTCAACGTCTTTAGGGATTGTAAAGCAGACAGTTGAGTGTCCGTATTTTTTCTAGCTGTTCGCGGAGCAACGCGGACTGAAATACAACTATGCCGATAAGCAAACAGAGCTATCGTAGCGAGCCTCGTTTTGGAACGCACCTCCTGTGGGCGTGAATTGAGTCTATAGACCTTATTCATGCCGACAGGAGGCGCATTCCAAAACGAGGCTCGCTACGATGCTCTGTTAGCTTATCGGCATAGTTCTGTCAGGTGTTTCAGACCGTGTTAAGTTGTTCCGCGAACGGCTAGAAAAAATACGGACATGCAACTGTCTGCTTCACAATCTCTACAGACGTTGAGATTCAGAAGCGTTGGGTCGTTGCCGCGACGATGCAAAATATGTCCGTGTAAAATTTATAAATGTTTTCGAAAAGTTAGATCATATTTTGTCGCATGTCGGTCAGTTGTTCCCGTAACGACCGGAGAATAGGCCAGCCAGGCTGTGTTTTCATGACTACGGATTTGGGGGGGGGGCCTAAAATTGTATCAGATCCCATTTTGAGTTCGGGTGCGAATTGCTGACTAGCAGGCTCAACCAGGGCGGGTCTTGGGGGGTGAATAAACAACGCATATGCGCTGAATGAATCCCGTTACCGTTTTTTTTTAGTCAACAGGTCCGCAAACCCAAGAATTCAAGACCCCTGCATCCCCAGAGTTTAAGCTGGGCGTGCGCATCTGCCGAAATGCTGCTTATTCCTGTGCCCTGCCCCCCTAACTGAAAAANTGTCTTCAACTCGTCAACAATACGAGCAGATGACCTGGTCCGCGTAGAAAATATTTTGATCAACAATTTACAAGAAAAAACGTAACCCTGCATTCAGCATAATACCTAATCCGTAACACTACGATCGCAGCAATTTGGTCATATTTACTTTTCATGTTTCGAACCTAGTTTTCTGAAAAAAATTAAACCCTTTCGTCAGACAACTCTTTGGCGCCTTAACTTGTTCTCTAATGTAATTTTCTGCGTCTCTGTGGTTAATTGTCGACACATCATTAAAATTTAATATCCAGGTTGGACTCGTAAGACCGGCTATTTAACTCACGCAATGTCTACTTTCGCTTTGTTTATCGCAGTGAGCCTCGCTTTGGATCTTAATGGCCGCCGCGTGAATAGAGTCTATAGCTTTGCACCGATGTGGGTAAAAAATGACTAGATAAAATATGACACAAAATTAGTGTCATTAAAAACTACACTTATTTGAGTAAATATAATTATTTTCTAGTATCGGAAAAATTGGTGTTCTACTGTTGATTCTGCTGCTAAAGTTGTGTAGCGATCTTCTGCGTCGGCTTTCGGCGCCATGAAATATTGCGTCACCTATTGGCCAGTTTATTTTTTCGCCGATTCTTCAATCAGCTGTTGTTCTTTCTCGAGGTTGCGTACACGTCACAACTAATTGATACCGAAAAACCGAATTTCAGAAGAAATTTTGCTGCTGCCAAGCTATCCTCATCTCCCGAAAGATGTCGCAAAAATTTAGGAAATGGCGCGTGCGCGTGTCACCATGCAGCGAACTGTTTTCAAAACGACGACATAACTTTTCTTTGTCAGAAAAGGCGGAGGATTACGCAAGAAAATGACGTTTATTAGATTGTTTTCCACTTTTAAACGGCTCTAACGGGCAAGGTGAGTGTCGTTTGATTCCCAGATTTTGCGTGCACCCCGTTTGGTCTTTAGCTCTGCATGTTGATACAGGTTTCACGGCGAGTTGACGAGCAGAACTACCCTGGCTGTGTGCAATTTCGGGGTCTATGGAAGAAAAACACACAGAGGTACCTGGCTGTATTTTGACGATAGTCTTCATACAGCTAGCTGGCTGGCTAAGCTTTTGCAAGACATTTGAAAGCGCCGGCCGTTTTTTTTTTCTTTTTTTTGAGGCCCTAAAGTCGTGACCGTGTCGCCCTCTTTCTTCTAGACGGGAAAACAGAATATGACCAATCAAAATTGTGATATTTGTTAACAACAAGTTTAGGTAACAAAAAGACCATTTTCAGTTGTTAATTATCCGGTTTTAATTAGACCAGTTAACATGAAGTAACCAACAATAATCTTTCTTTTGGTCAATCTCTTTTAAATACAATAAATAAATAGCTTACTAGATGTTTAATAGATAAAATACGTAATGTTTTATTTGAGATTTAAATTTAAAACTACAACAGTCATTAAACTTATTAAGTTTTCAACATGTTAAGCACAGCCGATCCTAGTTATAACTCGTTACTCTTCTTGGAGCTGGCTTTGATGGCATGGCACGCTATGACAGGGGCAAACAAATCTGTCGTGTCGCCTTAGTGCTGTCACCTCACAGCAAAACCTTAGGTGAGTCCAGTGGCTGCAGTCTTGGAATTCACATTTTCCCCAATTAATGATCACAAGAGACGCACATTGGCGTAGTTGCAGTGGTGACCACTTGTTCCAGACGCAGCAACTGTCCTCATCCCCCGTGTCCGAGTCCTCAGCTCTGTCACTTTCGAAATGTGAAGCGTGTGATGGCTTTAATCCTGATGGACCTAGTTCATTATCGTTTCGTGGCTTCTGAACTTGACTTTTGTTGCTGTTCTTATCTCCACATGCCTTTGTAGTCACCTTTGACTTTTTATCACCTGTTTCTTTTTTGTCTCTTGTGCCTTTTTTGTCACCTTTGCCTTTTTGTCACCTGTGCCTTCATTGTGTTCTTTTTTTCTTTTTCAGCATTTCTACATTCTCTGTCAGCACCTTACAAGACAAACTTGCAGAACTGCTTGAACGGACTTAGTCACTTGACAATGGTCTCTTCTCTTCTGTACACCTATGCAACCGTTTACTAAAAAAATCATTTTCAACCTCACTTCTACCAATAGTCGCATGGAATGCTGTGGATGGAGTGATCCTTTCAGGGGGGACAACGGTATTGTCAAACGGGTATATTCCGGACTTTCGGAAAACCGATTGAAGATTTTCAGGAGACAACGTATCATGTAGGCTTTGCTTGCCTTGGAACAAAGTTCAAAGCGAGTAATTCCGGCCCTTTCACCGCACAAATTGCTACACGCGTCCCCCACTGGTCCATAACACCCAACATCAAGTGGTTGTAGTGTGTGATGTGTTTGCTGGCAGAGTTAGATTCGCAATGCTGTAGTTCTTCGCCCGTTCTATTACATTTATATCCGTGTGTGACTTGTGGCCATCAAGTAACAGTAGAACGGGCTCCTGAAGGCCACCTGGGACAAACTTCGCAAAGTGATCTTCTAGCCACTTGAGAAAGACTTCAGAGTTTGACCATCCGCTATCTGTGAGTGTTCCAGTTGCCCCTGGAGAAGAATCTTGCAGATCTGAACTGAATCTTTTGCCCTTAAAGACAAAGAATGGGATGATCGCCTGGCTAGCTGCACTGCCACATCCCAATACCGTTGTGGTCACGGATCTCACAGATGTGACCACTTGAGGGGCACACTTCATTCTGCTGCAGGCGAAAATGTGTGGAGGCTTGTAATTGGTGGTCACACCCTTTTCATCCACATTAAATACTTTATATGCTTTGACTTCCAAACCATACTTCACCAAAGCAGAATGCAGCACTTCAAAATATTTGTCAATATTCACTTGACTTGCAGACTTTGCTCTCGCATATTGTAGACCCTTTAGCTCAACAACTCTCACCTCTGGCAAGCGCTTTACAAACCCTCTAAACCACGTAATGGAAAGGGACTCTCTTGGCTTCCTTATTCCATGCTAGATTGACCACTCCGTTACCATAACGCCGACTTCTTGCCTTTTGCACCCATACCCAAGTCTCGACATTTCTTTTTATATGTTTTACAATTAAGGCTTCGTGATGCACATCGAAGATTGGAGACACACCCATTGTGACGCATTCTGGCTCTATCGTCCCACTTACTCGATCTCTCAACGTTTGGTATGGAACATTGTAATTTGCAGCTGCTGAGTTAATGGACATGCCATCCTCACGTAGTACTTTATCGTATGCCTCAAGTAGACTGCCTACATCATACTGTCTCAGCTTTCTGTCTTGTTTTTTACAGGCTTCTGTAATAAATAAATGTTTTTATGAACTGTTTCATTCTTATTCTGTGCTCCTGTTTGCTTACATTCTGTGTTTTTGCCATGTTTCTGTATCAACGGGTAAAATACAGAGTAAAAATGCATACAGAATTTGTGTAAAAGTGCACATATACTTCGGTCTCCGTCGATACGCGGAATAATGTCTCGTGGGATATTACTTCATCAACGGCAATCGAGGTACATTTTGTATTTATATCCCATAGGCACCAAGTTCCTAAGTTTCTTTAATTTTGTTCGCCAGATTTTCCAAATAGTTCACTCAGACTTTTCACGTGGCGGATCACAGCCTATATCCATGTACTTGCGTGTTGGGTTGCAAGTTTTCTCTAGTAAAAGAAACGGTTTTAAATGTAACGATTTATTACTTGAAAAGAGCTAAAAAAGATGAAAGCAACAGTAACTGAGCATTTAACTTGTAACATCTCCTATATTTCATATTGTAGTTACCGAGAAATCGGCGCCTGAGTTGCAGACGACATAATTAGTATTATCAATTGAAAACAGACACAACTGTCGTATACCTGCTCTGGATGTTACGACTGAGACCTGATTGCATGTTAAAGGAGAATGCCACCCGATTTAATTAGTCTTTTTTGCCGTCTTAATCGGTCTATATCCACATCGCCTCGCATACGGTCGACCTTACCTTGCCAAGAGCTGTCGCGTTAACCTGTGAGGAAGGTGAGAAACGACGCTAGCGACGTCAGCGGTTCATATGCAGAGTGAATGCCGCTATGTTGCGGTGTATCGTTCCCGCTTGTCCGAACTAAGCAGCTGCGAGGAAAGCGGGTATATCGTTTTTTTACGTCCTCGAGAGTCCGAAATGCTTAGGAAGTGGCTCATGGTCGTGAAGAATGAAGTGTACGCTGTAAATAGCAAGTATGAGGCCGTGAAACATCTCCGTGGCTGTGGCCTGCAGACGTCGACAGTGCCTCACGAATGCCGGCTTACCAAAAAACTCCATACGTTCCGTTGTCTGAGCTTGTTCACTGCGCCTCTGTAGTATCTCTTCATCACTGTATTCCTGTTCGAATTGATAGCCTGCAAAACTTAACGATTCACCTGCGAAGTCGGGACTGATGAGCTCTAGCTCGTCCTAAGTCGGGATTGTGAGTTGCCATGTTGGCGTTTATTACTGAGCGTTCTATTTCAAAATGAATTATTCTCACCCTAACCAATATTTATATAAAACTGAAACAAAGTATGTCTCATTAGATGCAATTTGCAATGCCTTTGGAGTTTTCGTGAGAGCAAATGATTTGAGAAGCCAGCAATGAATAAATCTATGCGTTACCGGCTTTACGTGCAATAAAACTATTGACCGGACACCGAGGCCGTGTGAGCCCATGCTAATTTAGTGTTTGCTGGCAGAAATTGTTGTGAAATAACTCGATTTCCATCCCACTCCCAGGTGTTAGGGGAATCTTTATTTACATTTACATTACTCAAATAATGATTGTCAATGCCCTGACAGTGCTGTGGCCAAAGCGGAACCTGAATTCGCAGCCCCTGACGAGTAAGTAGATTTGCAGTTTCGTGGCTAATTCCCCAACATAATCACGTGCACATTACTTGGCTCACTAGTACAGTATTTTCTTAACTGGAAGATTAGTTTCCACTGAACTTTGGCTGGTTTATGTTCGTGATGTCTGATCAGTTTCCGAGCCACTGGTCGGGATAACGCGGAGTCACATGAATCCGGCCGGCCACGACGCGCCTAGTGATCGTCAGGCTCCTGGAGCCACTGGCTAGGATAGCAAGCGTTTTGTGTTTAGAACTCAAAAAATCACAAGTCTAAACAACACAGATCTAGGGTCTCTTGTCTGTATCTCACGGAAAATACTTCGAAATTATCTCCGAACACACCCCAAACTCCTGCTACGGACCTTATTGGCCTGCCGAACTTTGTAGGCTACGGTGTGTTCAAATACCAATTAATCCGTAAGAGCGAAATAAAACAACACGTTTTTTTAAGAATTCGGTGTATTTTTAATGGTTTTACATCGAAGTTTGATGATTTATTGGTGTTAAACGATGACTTCAAGCGATAAGCTGACACCAGTAACCCGTGTTGTGAACTGCTGAACAGACTGCGTGTGAAACCGATGACGTCATTGATAATTTCAACACCTCCGTCTGCCGTCAGTTGTCAGGTAACGCAACCGTACGTGTTGTTATGGAGTAGAACTACTCGATCTGGGTGGCATGCTCCTTTAAGTGTACTGTTACTCACACTGTTGCAATTGCGTTACTATTTTCCGAAAGTTTGATGATCGAACCAGCTATCGACGTTCAATCGACATTGACCTACCTTTTGAACTTTCCATGTCAGAGGTCGCTGTTGAAGTAGTGCGGTAGGTGAATACGGAAAACATTATTACATGGCCGTATTTCCCTCGACTGATTCAACGCGTATGGGATAAATTATTATGTTTCGGATAGCACAAATGTGTACAGTGACGCCTTTTGTGAGTCAGCGTGCTTTAAGGAACGATAAGGACCCAGCATAAAGTATGTGTCTGTTAAGTTCATTTGGCCTTACAAATTGTAGTCGACCCTGGGACATGTTGCTTTAGCAACCCCAAGATTTCGTTTTATATCAGATCTGAACGACTCGCTGTTTCCCTACTTGCCTACCGACCACCTAGCGGCTCACAGGGAACCAGCGAGATCTGAACGATGGTTGGTTTAAAAAACATGTTTTGAAAATGCCCAAGAAACTGCATTAGTAAAATATGCTGTTTTAAGTATCATTTTTGAAAACAAACTCTCACTGTTTTGTTTTGCATTATAAGCAGCTAGGTGTCCCGATCATAGATATCTTAATACTGGATGTCTATGGTCCCGATACTCTTGAAAATCGTAAGCAGACGAACGGTGGAAACTTGAACGCTAGATGTCGCGTGACCTTCCCGAAGCGGAAACGAGATGATTAACGACTTTAGGGCATTGCCGACTTTAGGATTAGGGCCTCGGATGGTACTTAATCCTGTCTTAAAATATTCATTGTTCTGTACTCCTTTTTGATAAAAATTATCTTGGCTGGGTTGCATAAAGCTTCAAAATTATCCGCTGGATTGTTGCATGACGTCAGGTTCATTGTTCAACAACAGCAACGTAGCGCGTGATGTCATTGTTGCTATATGGCGTATAACATTTATGCAACTGGGCCCAGGTAAATTTTTTGACGAAAATTATCCGCTAACTGATTTATGAACTCTTGTCCTTACGAGGAACTTCAGCCATAGTAAAGTGAGCGAATAAACCAAATGAGTCATCTTCGCTGGCCCTGACCAGGCGGTTACTGTCTCAGCAGAATGCAGAGATTTCGTCAGGATCCCCCCGACTCAAAATCCTGGATACGAACCTGTTTGGATCACCGACTTCGCCGACGAATTCACATCCGTGTACAAATAAATCGAACGCTCGTAGAGCCTTAACATCAATAAAGATCACATTAATACTCCAGAAATAACCACCTGGGCTGAGTTGCATAAAGCTTCAAAAGTTATCCGCTGGATAAGTTTGATTGTTGCATGACTTCAGGTGCATTGTTCAACAATAACAACGTGACGCGTGATAATGCAACGTCATTGTTGCTATACGGCGTATAACTTTTATGCAACTGGGCCCTGGCCTACTCAAAATCATATCTCGCACTTTAACAGCAGTTTACATACTCACATTTGAGATGTCAATTCAGATCAAGTGGTTGGAAGTCCAGAATTTTACTGTGTATGAACTTCAGTCGCACTGCACGTAATCTTTTATGAATTTACCGTAGTTTGCTAGACAGGTCCATTTTTATTAAAATTTGCAACGCATATTACACCCTATGCAGCTCCTGGTTTAAACAAGGGTCTCTTTTTTAAGTTTGGTCTGGTATAAATAACACCACAGAACTGGACGTTCAGCGAAACACAAATGTGAAAATCAGTGAAAACTTGAGCACCCAGCAAAAAATGCTAATGATGAAATCCCGGAGAGGATAATCATCCACTTTGTTTATTTACTGGACCTACGCTAATAAAAATGAAGCCCATTCGAGTAAGCACCATGTGGGTCCCTATGCCAACCCCAATATGATAGAACCCAAGAAGCTTAAGTTGCGTTCAAATCAGGATGGGCATAAATAAGGAAATTTGCTGTATCAAAAGATTGTCCAAATAAAAATAAGATACAAAACGTTCAGTGCACACGTGCACAGTGACTAGGCCTATCATTTTCCCTCCGTAAGTAACTAATTCTTAGTGAGTCCTGTTGTTGCTCTATCTATTTTAAGAACTTTATAGTGTTTCTGTTCAACTCAATGAGGCCAGTTCATCTAAATGCATTCAACACCATTAATGCATTGTAAAAACAAAAATTAAGCACTATCAACAAGAGACGAAAACAGTGCACACCTTTCTTAAAAATGGATTAGAACGTTGATTTTGGTAGGTGGATGTTGGAGAAGAATGTTAATCTGGTGAAAGCAACACGGAATAGAACGAAAGCGACGATTTTCGAATTTTATTGTCTGTCTTTTTCAGTGGCGGATTTAGAGGGGGGCCGAGGGGGCCATGCCCACCTCCCCTTAAATTCTCCCAGATTCCATTTGGCAGTTCGGGGGTGAGAATGTGTGAAGGACAAAATCCTGGCTAATACTCTGCCCTGTCTCCCCCTAACTCAAAATCCTGGATCTGCCCCTGTTTTTCCCTACGGTTCAGGATTACTTGTGGATTCAGGAACAAGAACTGAACGAGACAGGGTTCGTGACAACGTTGGTGAATGGTAACCACATCTACATCGATATTGTCGTCTTCTTTGTTCTCATCCAACCTTCCCTGATGAAAACTTGAATCAAGAGGACCTTCAGTACTTGAGTGAGAACGGTATACTGTGTGATTTATGTTGAATTATTCACACTTTACCTAAGGCTCATGCACAATACAACCAACGGCCCTTTTAAGGGCCACTTAACACTTCCCAAAAGAACTGCTCACTTCAGAATGTTTACGGAAGTTAGACCAGTGAAATCGTTGCAGAGGCGCATTTTTTAATCCTTCCATATAGCCTTGCCCTAAGAATTCGACGCATTTGTTCAGAAGAAACTTCCTTTAATAACCGTTTAAAAGAACTCAAGTACTATCTAATTCAACGTCATTTCCCCTTACATCTTATACACAAACAGTTTGACAAAGTCCGCTCAATTACTCGAAATGAATCTTTAAGAACTAAAACTAAAGGCAATACTACTAATAGAATACCTTTCATAACTATGTTCAATCCATGTTTAAACGGAATTAGCCACGTCTTCAAAAAACATCTTTCTACACTGCATATTTCCCCTCAAATGAAAAACCTATTTCCTCATCCCCCTATAATTTCTTGGAGAAAATGTAAAAATCTAAAAAATTATTTAGTTAAAGCTAATATCGACAATATACACCAAACTGACAAACCTATTGGCAACACACAATGTAACAAAACTAGGTGTAAAATGTGTAACTTCATCAACGATAGCACTTTTTTCCAGTCTTCCCAAACCAATGAAAACTTTGAAATAAAACATTATTCTGATTGCACCACCAACAATATTATTTACCTTATAACTTGTAAAAAATGTTCTATCCAATACGTAGGACAAACTCAACATAATCTACAAACTCGGTTTCGTAATCATAGATTTAACATAATACATAAAAACATTTCTGATACTATAGGTAATCATTTCAATTCCAAAAACCATAATATTCAAGATCTTTCTGTACAAATAATAGAAAAACTCCAACACCCCAGTACCCCTCACAGACTTAAAAGAGAACAATATTGGATAGACAAACTGAATACAATAGAACCTCATGGATTGAACATAAAAACTTCTTAAAATATGTCATTGAATTTTTTACGCAAAAATGTATCATTTTCATTACACCATATCTTATATGTCAATTGTCATTTTGTGTTTGATTTTACTTTATTTCTGTTTTTGTTGATAAAGGAAGTTGTTACCTCCGAAAATTTCAAATTTCAGTTGATCCATTCTTGTTGTTTTATTTACCGATTTATATTCTTCATTTCATGAAACAATAGTATCCTTGGGAGGATCTGGATCGCCTTATTTAGTTTCAGATATATTTTCTACGTTATTAATCCGAACAAAATTAATATATTTCTGAAATTTGCTCAGTACGTGAACTTTGAATCCCAAACTGTCCGAAGTAGGCCCTAAGTATGTACTATTGTGCAAGCAGACGACAAAATCAATGGGCACTGAAGTTTGAATTTTGCAGTTACATGACCAGTGGCATTGTCAAAATGCTCACGATACCAACAGTTCTACTATTGGAAGACTTTGAACAGCGTTTCAATGCCGATTTTTTTTCGTTATACTGGACAATAAAATAGATGCGAGAATTTCCCGTCACATGAACCGGAAACTGAAATTGGTAATTTAAGAGAGTGGCGCCTCAGTCTAGGATACTACGCAAGAAACTGTCGTAGTTGCGAATCTGATGTCTATAATCTATGTTGCCACCCAACCAGGTGTATGAAGACTAACGTCAATCATATTTATTCAATTTTGTACCAAGGATACCCCACATGTAACCAGTCGGAAAAGGAATGACATTATCTTCTAATATCAGGCATAAAATGCAACAAGTTGAGTATTGGCTACGACAAGCCACATTTCCATGAGCGCACCCAGCCTTTAATATGGGGGCTCGAATTCCTGACGATGTGGCGATGTGGACCTCTTACTAAAACAAAAGCAAAAAAGCGGGAGGACTAAAAAACGGGGTACCATCTTTACTGTACGTCTGCGCCTTTTTAGTGAACTTTTGTCTAGTTTTCTCGGACTTTTTGTTTCCCTGAGGTGGACCTTTTTGGCCTCATCGCCAAATGGGGGCTCGTTCGAGCCCACACCCCCCGGAGGCGCACATGTTTTCTGCTTTTGATAACTTTTTCTGCCTCTCATTTTCGTAAGTTCTCCCTTTGTTGAAATTTTTGAGCGGACTCACTAAATGTCGATTTCCGCGTTGTTTTCTGTGCATGCTCGTTCGATACGAAGTTCGTCCTTATCGTGTACACTACTACACACACGCACAGGCACACACACATATGTACAAATAGGTTACATAGGAATGCTACTGCCACATCGTATCGACTACTACCAGATGAAATATATTCCAGATACGTTGACTCAGTATAGTATTCATATTTATGTAGAACAACTGTTTATCCCATGTAAATGTACTTATTTGCATCGCAGCGATGTCTTGTTGCCATGCTCTTTGGCTTGGTAAATGATATTATATGTATGTGTGTGGGTGTGCGTGTGCGTGTACGTGCGTGCGTGTGTGTGAATAACTTGTAAAGTTTCATTTCATAATAGATTCATAAGAATTTTAGTTTGTGAAACATATTACAAGTTAAAACAGTGAACCATTTAATAATAATAAAAGTTCGGTAATATAAAAGTTTAATATTAGCTGAACAGTTGTGCAGCAGTGTGTCATTTCATCTTCGTTTTCTAGGTATATTTTCGTTTCTTAGCTTCTGGAACGGAAACAGTAATACAAATATTTCCCCCGTATTGACCACACAACCGTTGATTCGCGGAATTTGAGGTACGGACTATCGCGAAAAGCAGATTTTACGCTCAGTGAGGGAGTGTCGAGGGAAGGCTGTGAGCAAACAACTGTCAGTAAAAACACATACTCGATATTAGGTACAGCGACCGTTGCTTTCATCTTTTTTATCTCTTTTCAAGTAATAAATCGTTACATTTAAAACCCTTTCTTTTACTAGAGAAAACTTGCAACCTAACACGCAAGTACACACATATAGGATATGATCCGCCACGTGAACAGTCTGTTCACATGGCGGATCACATCCTATGTGTATGTACGTGCGCGTTAGGTTGCAAGTTTTCTCTTGCAAAAGAAAGGGTTTTAAATGTAACGATTTATCACTTGAAGAGAGATAACAAAGATGAAAACAATGGTAATTGTGGATTGAACGTGTAACATCTCCCGAAAATAGTTAATAACAACAATATTTGATATTATAGTTACCTTGGAATCCGGCGCCTGAGTTGCAGACGATATAATATTGAAAACTGAGACAGAATTGTCATATAATTAACAGTCCTGTCCCAGATGTTACGATTGGGACTTGATTGCATGTTGAGTGCTATTTACCCTGCTGCAATTGTATTACTTTATACTATTTTCGGAAAGTTTGATGATCGAACCGGCTAACGACGTCGAGGCGACATTGGCATATCTTTTTCTTTTCATGTCAGAGGTCACTGTTGAAGTAGTGCGGGAGGTGAATACGGAAAACATTATTACATGGCCGTATTGCACTAGACTGATTCAACGAGTATGGGATAAATGTGCATTATAACATCGCACGGAAAATGATGAATTGTACAGAATGGGCTTGCTTCTATGTGAAAAGACTCGTGGAGTGGACGAGGTCTCACCACGTGTCGAGAGTGAAACGTAGACAGTCCCAAATAGCGACTGTGCCATGTTTCCTAAATCTACCGCGTAGTTGTGAGTTTTCTATATTGTTGAAAACAAGCAGGGAACTTTTCATGTAACGCCCCTAATTGAAGGATTAATTCCCTAAATATTTGACTGAATCAAGGTCGCTGTTTTAGTTGTATTATTAGAAGAAGTCATAAGTCCAAAGAGGAGCTCGTAGTAAAGATAAAATGATAGAAAACTGTATCAACTGTGAGTAAAGAAAGAAACAAATTTGCAAAAGATTTAGGCAACTCAGTTGATCACAGGCGGATTCATGTGGAGTCAAAGGGGTCCGGATTCCCTATTTTCCTTTTATTTTAGTGATATTAAATCTAGAAATTTCAAATTGTTTACTTGGACCACCCTTTTTGAAAAATCTTTAATCCGATCCCCCCTTCTTTTCAAAAAATCCTGGACCCGCCCTTCTTGAGTCGCTATTTGGGACTGATTCATGTAACAGCGTGCTTGAATGTAGAATGTAGTGAGGTGTGAATTTTCGAAACAAAGATCTGAACCCGTGTTTGGATGGCGTAAGAGGGCAGTTTTTGGACATTGGCTGCGGGAGGAGAGTCTGTTAATTTTTCAATTTTATTTTTAAAGTTTGTGTGTTGAAAGTTTTAATTATCAATTCTTAATTAATTGATATTAACACATGGAATGTTGGGAAGGCAGAAAGCTATCTCTGCCTCCAACCTTTTGGTTGAGGGGCCCCCCCGTTTTTGCTCCTACCTCTTCTTCAGCAACTTTATCTTATGTTTATTACTTCCCTGACCTCCCGGGACAAAATCCTACAGGTTTTTTACCTGCCGACTCTCCAGTCATCTCTCACCTGCTCACCTCTGATCACTGAGTCAGCCTCTTGCTTATGATATGTATTTCTCGTAATTTATATCATCTTTTGTTGCCCAAATGTTTCTTGATTTACCCTATATTTTGCCTATGTGTATTTTTCCAATACACTGCTCATATTTTTTCTCAATATTTTAAAGAAAGGCCTTTCACAATGTTGAATTTTACAAACTAAAATCGGCCATGGTAGTCGACCGACCTCGCGTACCTCGTCGGCGCACATACGCCGCTAGGTGTCGCCACGGTCCATGACGTAATAATGGCGGCGACTAATGAGATTAGTCTTGTTAACTTATTGGACCAGAAGCAAAAGATAAATAATTCAATTGGTAAGTAATTATCATTTCGCATACTTGACTGGGTTACCACTATTTTTTAATGTTAAAAACAAGTAATTATCATTTCGCATACTTGACTGGTTTACCAATATTTTTAATGTCAAAAACCAAGAATGTCATCAAAATGGGAAAAATAACTGAGTGTGTGTAATAATAACATAAAAAGGAAATGGACCAGAGATGTTATATAAATGACTGGTTATGTCATTGTGGATTGATTCAAAACATTCTGCCCTATAAAGACAAAGAATATGGATCCCTCGCACTTGATGTGGATAATTTAGTGAGGCATTGATAAAATTATACATCTTTATATATTAGGATTAAGTGGACCTTTGGTGCCATTTACATTATCTATCAAAAATTCAGAATGCAGTTACATTTACGAAAAACGCGATAAACAACTCCAAGTATCTATCCGAAATTTGCAGATAAAGGTTTTCTGATAGATAAAAATGGGCAAGCATCTATCACGTAGCTCTGAAATGTAATATGGATAGCTCCTCACATTGGTTGCAGTTTATAAATAAACTCTTCCTCAGAACGTAAAAGCTGGTGATGCTGATAAATGTAGTTTTCATTACCATAAACAAGACAGCATTGGATGTTGGAACACGTTTTTACGATTGTTACAAAAGAAAATGAACTTTGGAAAACAGCAATATTCATAAAAGAGACAATGGTTCTTAAACACCAGCTGTATAGTTGTCACGATCAACATTCAAGAACGAAAAACGGAACAAATGGATTGAAAAGTAGGAATGCTGGATAAAAAGCGGGACTTCTGGGTCAGCCAAAACGTACTGCGAGCGAATGTTCGCTACAACACACAAAGACGTACCGACAGCGTTTTTTGTCGAACGGGAGATGTAACACCCAAAAATGCCCAACCGCGATTTTTTTTTTATAGTTGAATGAGAAATTGTGGGTGCCGCAAAAAACATGAAACGTCCCGTTTTTGTTTTTAATGGACCGGGAAAATATCGCGTGGGAAATTAGAATAATATATCTGAATTTGGCCGTGTCAAAGAGCGGGAAATTTGGATGGTGTGGTCCGATAGCTATTTTGAAGAAAACGCCCATTGATGATGGAACAATTTACGACTGAATTTTTAGCGTTAAAAGTAACTTTTATCTTCGTTGTTTCAATAAATGCGAGTGTCAGTACGTTTGGGAATTTATAAAAGAGAAGACTGACTTTACAAATACCTCCCTTGTTCTGGCACCTGCGAAAGACAGAGAAACAGAATTGAAAAATATTCATCCTGTGATTCTAATGTTATTTTAGAAAAAGCGAACGCATACCTTTTTTGTTTCAAGTAACGGAACGCGAAGGTCTGTTGATGTTTCGTGAGAACTTCGAGCTCACGAAATGATTGGCAGTTCGCTCAGCATGCCAACGGCGAAGTCACGTGTGAAGTTCTAAAAATATTCCCCAAGCTCCACATCAAAAACAGATGTGAAATACGACATATCGTTGACAGTTTTGTTTTGGCGGAGGGTTTTTATACGGGCTTCTCAGTCTGAACACCGTGACAGGGGGCCATTTCTCCTGGTCCCGTTGTTATGATTACAACACTCCATCAGACCAGTTTATCTTCCTCCCTCACGAACCGCACCAGTAGACCGCAAGATATAGAAAGGTTATGACGTCGACATTATTTCTCCATGAGCACCGACAAGTGCTACAATGCTGCCGTCCACGCGTATCGTTTTCAACTTGAAACGATGAACAAAAGCAAAACACGACACTTCGTTATTTCGTGTGGGTACACACGTTTCACAGTTGTAGGATTACAGTCACATCCATGCGCGCACCCAGACTAGAAAATGGGGGAGCTCGAATTTTTGAGAATGTGGACCTTTTACTAAATACAAAAAATAAAAATAAAAACGGGGTACGTTAAGAGATATGAATTGTGCATTCGCCGAAGTTATGTAGTTCCTGCCTTTTTAGTGGACTTTTGTCTCTTTTTCTACTCTTTTATATAGACTGCACACTTCCTGGTCATGGTGCTTTAAAAACTGCTGTCGGTTGAGATGGAGTGCTTATTTGTTTCTGCCCACGAAAATTTGTAGAATAGGGCCGTTCCGGATTACACAGCAACTCTCGAATATAGCCTCGTCCCCAGGTCTCAAGATGGCGCTGATCGGTTTAACCATTTGAGGCTTCTGCACAATGATTGGCCGCTGCTTTGACGTCATTAAAACAAAGGCAGATTTTAATTAGTTTCACAGGTGTTGTTGCTGCCATTCATGAGGCAGAATGTATTGTTTTGGTTATTGTTTGAAGCAAAGGCTGTCCCGTACTTATTTCCAATTTTTTATTACCGGTAATAGTATCATAGAAATGAATCTGTTTTCGAATCAAATTACATCATTTTTGTAATAGCTTAGACCTAAATTACTCCAATATACAGTTAGTTTTCACTTTTATATTATACTGCAGAAAATTTCAAAGTTAGTATAACTGGTGATATTCCGGCGATTTCCTTAAAATGTGTCAGAATTCTGACCCATTTGATTTCCCATAACCAAGCTTCATGAAATGACTAAGCCGACGAGGCTGCACTTGAATCTCGCTGTATTTACCCACAATGCCGTAAACATCCGTCAGGCACATTTGCTGCCTCGTTTTCGTGCTACTGGAGTTTCACTACCCTCTGACACAGCGACATCTATACTGAAAAGTGGTGCTGTGGAAAAATGATGAACGACACACGGAATTCTGTGTGTGGGCATCGATGCGCATGCTTCTTCAGAAGTTTATCGATCACATCGCCACCACTTGCACACGTCTTCAATGCACTGTATTTATTGGGCTTAGCCACGGGATCGGGGTTTCCT
Source organism: Phoronis australis (assembly GCA_002633005.1). Taxonomy (NCBI): domain Eukaryota; kingdom Metazoa; phylum Phoronida; family Phoronidae; genus Phoronis; species Phoronis australis. The sequence goes on along the minus strand of NMRA01000134.1, from coordinate 190,677 downwards.
TGATTTTGTTTACTTCCACCACTGCCCGTTTTAATAAATTGCAACTGATTCAAGTCAAAGGTGGTCGCCATAAAACGTAAGAATAAACTGAAAGGGGTTTCCCAGATTTCAACCAATGGGAGTGACTGAATGTTGGCGTCGGTTTCATTACTTTAACCAATGAGAAGCCATGGTAAACAACATTCCACAGTGCTACCTTTCGTAGCACTGTGAACTTGAGAGCCGTACTCTTCAGTCTCGCGTTAGTTACCCACAATGCTGCAACATCCGTCAAGCAGTTATCGTTTCCGCGCTATTTCAGTTTCTCATGTTATTTGTAGGTGCTTTGCTTTTTTCAAGCTTTTATCTACTACATTAACTGCATTCGACCTTCCATTGTCAACGAAGTATTACTGCTGCGCTGTGGGCTGCATTTATGACAACAGAGTGTTGGATAAACCTGAGAAGTATCCGTGGAAGTGATATTTTCCTATATGATTCCTAAAATCAGCTCTACATTTCTAAAACGTGGCCAGTGTAACAATATGTTTTCCTACTTTCAGGACAAAGGCGTTTCAGATCTATCTGATACCGTCCTCCACAAACAGAAATTTCGAATTTATTATAAAAACTTCTCGTTTCAGATTTTACCCAACAACTGAGCTTATTTCACAAACACAGCACAATCTCACAAGCGCCATCAAGTGAAATGCTGCGGGGTAATCGTGAATTTGAAATTGGCGCGCTCTTGAGAAGGTCGAATTGTGCATTCTTTTGTGACGCTGTTTGAACGCAAGTCGGCTTCCCCATATTTTTCTCGTTTCATAGAATATGCGATGGGCGTCAAAATGAAGCTTAAAAGAGAAACTAGGCGGTGAAACGTATTGTGTAGAAGCCAAAATTCTAACACTTGAGGTACCCCAAATCCATAAAACGCTTTCTTACGCCGACGTAAGGAAATGAGTAAAAAATCGTTAAAAACATAAAACTGATATATTACAACGAAATTAATCATTTTTGAAAAGGATTTCAATCATTAATTTAATTAGAGGTGGCTTTTCAGTAAACCATTTTTGTCAGAGCAAACTTTCTATAGGCGGCTGTAACGGCTGTAGTAGGCAAATACCAAAATACAAAATATTAGCAGCGATAAATTAAATCTGTGTGGAACCCCTTGTTCCAGAAAAGAACCTTGATCACCGCGGAGACTACAAGGGTCTGCGTGTTTTGTGAAGAATACGAAATGTGTGAATGGTTAATTCATAGTACATTCGACAGGTCTCATGGTCACTTATAGAGCACTTTTGAAAGATATTGTAGTTGAATTAGCAGTCTGTCATTTGACGTCACTGCATTACAAAATAACTTCCGTTCTCAGAAAGTCTGTTGTCTTATCAGCAGTGCGGTCGTGAAATATAGGACAGAAAGTTCGCAACGTTTTTCTGTCTTTGTAGCAACATCATCCGTTCTTGGAATTGCTTCGCTCAGAACTGCTACTGTTAGCACCATAATGTCTTTTGGGGCAGTTTTAAAAACCACTTTCATGTCGTGCGTTCTTCTAATTATAAGAATCGCTCGACAGCACGATTTGCGTACAGATTTTTTTCTCAGTTAATTGAGGATAAGCTGTGAACTTGAGCCATTTATGAAAACTTTCAGTGATACCACCGAAGGTTGTGATTGTCATCAGTTTATCTTGTTTATTGCTCACAATGCAGGGAGTCTCAGTTTAGTTCCAAAACATGCGTTATGGGAGTCCCTAATGTTCCTGTATAGTAAGACTGGAAAATGTGCTACAGTATAGCAGAAAAGGAAGATATACATGATTTCCAAATATTTAGTTTTTATGAGCAGTAAAAGTTAGAAGCTTTAAAGCATGTTGGCCATATCTGTACGAGGACGTAGCCAGAGGGAAGAAATGATGTGTTTCTGGTTACAGGTACTAGAAGGTTTCGGAAGGTGCTTCAATATTTTTTCACTTCCCAACTTTGCGTCAGACACATTAAAATTTGGATATTGTCGCAAAAAGCGTTCAAATTTGAATTCCGTCAAAAATAAGCGTGTTAACGGGTAGTGAATGGCGTCATACATAATGTCTAAATACGCCCTACGGTTATAGTCGGACTTACCATCTTTTACAGATGGTAATTTCAAAGTCAATACCAGGGGCTGTGACCACACTGACTGTTACACAACACCAGTTAGGCAGCACGTTCTTTTAGTGTCTGTAAATAGGCTAATTTACAGCCATCCACAGCTTGCATCTGGAAGAAGTCAACACAAGGCAATGCTATAAAAACCGGGGGCTCTCTTCTTTTATATCCTCTATTTGACGCGTATAGTTTTGAAAAACCACTGACCACTAAAGACAACCAGCAAAATGGGACCAGTGTTATCCACTTTCATTTCATTTTTGTGACAAGCCTTAGTGGTGTGGTCGTTTTGGTAAGAAGCCTTTAGCGCCGAACTTTTAAAACAGAAACAGTCATTTAATGCCGTATGAACCAAGCCTATATTACATTTCGTATGACGTAGCAAGGCGATGCTAAAAATATTCTTTAGCCTCTTGTTTGTCGAGATTTCGTCAGACAGTACACGCCCCCGGAAAAGGCAATAACTATTAACGACTGAAGACATAAACTTGGTCCAGATGGTAATTTGAACAGAGTGATGGGGCAGACCTCAACATGGTATGACGTAATAAAAAATTTCAGTTGGTCTAGGAAAACCATTTAGAGATAGGTCTGCTTCGAATTGAAACCGTCAAAACATGTACCAGTCGTATCAGAGTCATAGGGACCGCAGGGGACAGGCTTATCTGTCTTACACATTCATAAAATATTTCATTGCATTTCGAAGAAGGAAATGTCTAATGGCATGAAAAACTAAAGCAAAACTCTGCGGATAGTTTCAAGCCGTGGATGAGTTTTCTTGATATCTTTCCGCCATTCAGGCCAACTGCCAAACGACACAGATGTTTGACATCAGACGATGATCGTCCCAAACTCGCTGGTTCCCTACGTGCCCGGCTACCACCTAGCGGCACGTAGGGAACCGGCGAGCGTCCCAAACGGTACTGCATTATGGGTGTGTCCGACGGGTTTCTGGTTACGCGTCGGGACTGTGTTCTTTAAGTATAACATTACCGGTACCCGAAAAGCTGGAGTCCTATAAAAAGTCCATCCGCGGTAAACAACAGCTGCATATACCGCAGAACGTCGGACAAGCTGAACAGGACTTGAATAAATCTTATGATCTTATAGGATACCACAAAGGTTGTCAACGAAGTGTTCGATCAGGAAATTGCAAAGCCCAAGTGGCCAAAACACATGAATTTGAAATATTACAATGTCGACTTGTCTAAAAGTCACCGCCGCGGTGATGGTTGTTATGCTATTTATTTTGAGTTTGTGCGCAACAAAACCGACTGGAAACGAGAGTTCAGCTCACTACAGGCAGAGATGGAGTATGGGACGAAAAAGTAAGTTTTTAACAGTTAGTCATATGCGAGTCAAATCAAGTGGAACAGTTCTCCAACAGAAGTCGTAGAAGAATCTAACCTAACCGGTTTGAAAAAAACCAAACGGATCCAACGTGCACATGGCATCTTCAAGTTTATAGACCACACAACCGATAGGTCATGATGTATTTTGTTGTTTGTGGCCAATAAGTTATAAAAACGTGCAGTCGTTATCTGGGGGCAGTTAGTTATAATAACGTCACTATTGCGTGGGGCCAATAAGTTAATGTTGCATGAGGCCGGGGGAGACAGTGAGTGTTGTCATGTTGGGCCAATAAATTGATAACTTGTTGAAGTGGAGAAATAAAGATTTTTTAACTGTTTTTAGTGGTCATTTGATAATTGTGACACATGCACAATATCAAATGTTAAAAGTATACATGAATAAGTGTATAAGCCTTTTTCTGCTCTTAAAACGATTCAATGTCAATCCGGATAAGACATGGGTCAAAGTCCTCATTTTCAATATTCATATTGCCAAATGCTTTTCATTACTCTTGCCATAAGACACGACAAGAAAAAAGATAAAGGAAAAGCATCGCCGTCGTCATAGCTTCGAAAATTGTAGTTGAGCCGCCACTCTTTTACGACATTCAAGATTCCCTTGCCATTCCTAATAATTCGGCCAATATTTTTCTTTCAGAATCGTGCTTAGATGAGGGTACTTGTTGTCACAATTCACGTAGTATTTACACGATAGTGTCACGGACAAACTGCAGAGAATTCATAAGAAAAGAGAAAGTTCTGTACAAAGGTCACCGCACAAAGACACAACGTTATTTGTGTCCTCACGGCCTCGTATTCAGCTTAGACACATGCTCGTGTGATTTTGCGTGGTGGACACCGTGTGAACAGTAGGGTCACGTGACGTCTGTGCACGGGATCGTTTACGACATAAGCCAACACTCGCGAAGTTATGGGCATCAATAGCAAGTGGAAACATTGTTGGAAAACGTAACATTGTTCAAGCCAGTAACCCTTTTTATGGGTTACTGACAATTCAGGAAACTGTAGCGATGATTCTTTGAAGACTGGTTTCTTTTTGCGAAGAAACGTCAAACGAGATAACTCGGACTGTGACCAAGCTAATTTCATCGGCAGGTAAATAGGACAGTGCCTTGCTTCCGTTGGGAATATTGCCTTCACAACCTTTTTGTGCTTGTTTGTTTGTAGGTATGGATATAAGCTTTGTTGTTTGCTCTATGTTCATGGACTTGGAGTCTGATTCATTAATTAAAGCACCTAAAAACTCTTTTGGTCATACAGGTTTGGCCTGCGTTCTGTAGACCCAAGAAACTCGTATTACCGCGAGACTTTGGGAGGTATTGTCATGCATAACATGAAAAGCACGTGGTCACATTACAGTTTTATTCCCGCTCTTATATCTAGTCTACGGGACGCAACACTGATTTCCACGGTGGCTTCTGAAATTTGAAACAAGTTTTATGTGAAGAAATAACTTCAGCAACATTTAAGCTATTAATTGAAACGCCGACTTAAATCTTAAGTTACGGCGTAAGTTAAAAAGGTTCAATGACGACTTTTTAGTGAAACACATGCTTTGTTCATTCCCACCCATGCAAGTTTTGATCGCACAACAGAGGTCGCGACCTGCAGTCTTGATATTTATTACATATGAATTTTCTCACGGCTAGCCAGGGAACAGACTGCAAGAAAAAAAGCGTACAAGACTGAGTTTGTGAAAAACCGCAGTTTCCGAGCACTGCACAAACTTTTGTAGTATTGATGTCAAGATATTTTTATTATTCTTTTCAGAATTTTGGTACGCCCACTTTTGTTAACATGTTAGTGAGAAACTGTTTATGTACTAGCTGTTGCAAAGTTGTGAATGTTATCTAAGAAATGTAACAGGAGGAGTTTCGTTTAATTCGTCATTGCTAACGTCATCATTTATGGGTGTAGCAAGGGAGGTAATCCTATTTGCATGTATTTAAGTGTCAACACACGGGCCCTTTGACTGCGTTCCGTAGACACAAGAATCTCGCGAGATATTGCCATGAATTTACAAGCGAGGCACGTGCTCATTCTACCTTTTCTCTTGGTTGTTTTGGGTCTGCGGAACGAAGCCCATCTCAGATATATCACAGGCCGGACATCTGGGCCTGGTGTCTAATCTTTGTACTCGAAATCGAAATTATTTTTGATATTTTCCGCTCTACATTTATACACGAGTGCATTATGATTTGCATGAATGGCTTTCTAATCGTGGCTTGCACTTGATGAAACCAGCATTAGCGCTATAAGTTTGAGCCGACTCGAAATCTCGAGTTTTACTTGAGTTCGTAGTTCGAATCTGGACAGGTCGTCAAGTGCCAATTTGAACTAGACACTCGTCTGTATAAACCATAACATACTCGAGCAGAGCAAAACAAAACACTTATCTTGAGTTTGTACAAATAAAACTTAAAATGCGAAAAATCATTTCGAATGGACCGACTAGACACTGGGCCCTGGGTTCTGTGCCACGAAAATGACTCAGAAATTTGTTCTCAGCGCTCCCACTTCACAATTGTTTAAGGTTTAGCCAAGTTGTCATAAGCGCACCATAGTCTAGAAGTAATTTCACAGAACTTATCTCAGTAACTAGCAGTCGTGTGAACATTTTCAGTGACTTTACATTTTTGCTCAAATGAGTTTTAATTATTTTTCTGAAATAGTAATGTGGAGCGTAAGACCAAGTTTCTGACTTAAGAAAGTATCAAGTCTTATTTCATGAAGCAGACGCTTGTGCCCGGTTGCATGAAACAGTCCCAAATAGGGACTCAACTAAGTTCCCTAAATCTTCTGAGTATTTTTGTACTTGTGTAAACATCGATTCTCCTTTCTTGAATTGTTTTAATTTCATTACTAAGTCAACTTTTGACTTTGATACAAGTCGAGAGTGAATTCTACGTTGAATTGTCAATATTGTCGAAAATATTTAGGTATCTTTTCATGCAACACCCCCAATTTAAGGTTTGAGTCCCTGTTTATTTCCAATGAACTCTGGGCTCATTTTTAATTCTATTATTAGAAAATGTCATTAATCAAAGGGGAGCTCTTAATAAGGATGAAATGATAGAAACAAATTGCATCTGTGAGTCCATAAAGACACAAATACGCAAAAAGACTTAGGGATCTTAGTCGAGTTCCTATTTGAGACTGTTTCATGCAACCGGCCACAGAGGCCGGTTTCATAAAAAATGACTTGAGATTTAGAGACAAAAATTTGGTTTACGCTCCCGTTTCCCAATTGGTGGATAAAGGATTAGCTAAGTAATTATGAGCGTATCGGCACGGTCTAGAAATAATTTAAGGAAATTATCTCAGTATTTAACAGTTGTTTATATTCTCTGTATATCCTCAGAGACTTTGCTCTTTTGCTAAAGTGAGATTTAATTATTTTTCAAAAATAGTTGTTTGGAGCATAAGACCGAATTTCTGTCTTGTATCACTTTTATGACGTGTACCCCAGGTCTATCACTTTTATGACGTGTACCCCAGGTCTATCACTTTTATGACGTGTACCCCAGGTCTATCACTTTGATGACGTGTACCCCAAGTCTATCACTTTCGAACTATCTGTGAAAGACAGTGAAGCCATTGGAGCGTCTTAAAACCATTACCATTTTTCTTCAATAAATTTTATTACCTGATGGACAGTAGATCTTTCCTCTTCATTTTAACTTTGAACTTCACTGATAAAACGAAACTTAACAAAACTAAGTTGTTCCAGGTGATGTTATTTCAACACGACATCATTTCGTTTTTTATCTTCAAGCAGCACTGTGTTTTTGACTATCGTTTGATTTTACCACAGACTTGACATTAAATTTCTGAAACACAATAATGCTCTGTGGTACATGTTTGTTTCAAATTCGACAACCCCGCACTGAAATCTGCTAAATCGGGATGCTTGACCAACGCTTCGAATTCGGCCCGGGCGAGTTGTATGGACAACTGGGGGTAAAGGACGCACGTCTCAAACCACCAAAACAACCCTCACTGTGCCGCAATGATCGCATCTTTCTGGTATATAAACAATATCAGGGGCTGTTCTCTGCTTGTTCTTCATTCAGTGTGGAGGTGATTGCTGCCCTGGAGGGAAATCGTTACTCATTGCTGGAGATTAGGAATACACTGGCTTGTCATTTTAAGCGTCGAGCTTCGGCTGCGTTGCGTTGAGCAAGTGCTTGCTAGAAAAGCGAGATCACCCTAGACCATGCGAAATCACCCGAGCGAATGGCGAGCAGTGCATTTGGAATATTACACGCGTTTAGTAGCGAGTTTCGGCTACACGTTAAATGCAAACGCGTCTAGATGGGCCGTTGGGTTGAAGTGTCGCCGTAAAATTACGCTCGCACTTTTATATTCAAATTGGGAAAATGTCGACATATAAATTACGCGCGTAAATAAAATAGGGAAGATGTCGCGGTAAGGATTTACGAGCGTAGTTTTACGCCGTCATAATTAACAGCATAATGATTCGTAATTACGAGCGTAATTTTACGGCGGCAAGTTCCCCCAATGGCCCATCATAATTCCACACACACGTACAGCTGACTGTGAGGAAAATGTATTACGTTTTTTGAAGGCCACTGGTGGTGTGGCATGGGGAATAAGAAGGCTAAGTTGTGGCAAGTGTACCAGGTTGTGCAAGTTGTCCTGACAACTCATTCCAGGAACTTTGTTCTGGGGTAAGTCTGTGAGATGTTGCCGTGTATTTTCAATAAGAGCACGTGATTTTGGCTTGATTTTTGTCGCAGCGAGCGAGGACACAATGCGCAGGGGTACGGTCGAGGCATTTGTTCTATGGTGGCACTTAACAGTTAGGCCAATTTGTAATGCCAAAATATAAAGTCTATGGATGGGGCAATTTTTTTTGGGACCGGCCTGTCTTGAGGTATAGGCGGCGCATGTAGGCTCAGTGAGTCTGGTTTGTTCAGTGAACATGATAGGAATGAAAAAATACCACTTATTCTGCGGCAGATGCCCTTTCCTTCTAGATGGCGTGACCCTGATGCATTTGTGCACTGATGGGTAGAGATTGAGGAATCGGCTGCGATTTCAGGTAGCCCTGAAACATGCCAGAATTCTAGTAGGTTGACAGCACTTTTGGACTACATTTTTGGAACTTGTAGGAAATTTTCTTTCAGAATGTAGTGTTGGCATATGTCACGCATCGGCGTGGAAGTGGTAGTTTGGGGGTGAAAAGTGTCAGTTTTGTGTTTGTAACCCCATTTTTTAGTCAACCTGAGTGAACGGGACAAAAATACAACACAAAATAAAGTTTCTGAGTGTGCTTTTGATGTGAAATGGCTCAAAACTTTTCATTCTTTGCATATGGTTTTTCGACAGAGTGAAGAAAAGACAAAACCCAGCCCCCTAACGTCACATCAATCAATTTATGGCACAGGTGAACGTGTTATGACACCAATTTTCGCTTGAAAACGACTCGAGTGTTGAGGAAACGGACAAACCATTGGCGAAAATTACCCTTCGTATCGTTAGCCAAATGAGTGAACGTTACGCACGTAAATTACGTGCGTAAATTAATTCTTGTTAGTGAGGTGAATTAATTGTTAACGGCGCAAACTAATTATTTGCGGCGTAAATTAACTCTGAACAAACGTGAAGTGATTATGTGCGGCGTAAAGTAATTTTTAAGGGCGTAAAGTAGTTATTTACGGTCGTATTTATACACGTAAATTAATTATTTACGTGCGTAACTTATGCACGTAAATTAACTTAAGTTTACGCCGCAAACAATTACTTTACGCCGTTAAAAGTTAATTTGCGCCACAAATATTTAATTGACGCCGTTATTAATCATTTTACCTCACTAACAAGAATTAATTTACGCAGGTAATTTACGTGCGTAACGTTCGCCATTTGGCCAACGATACCTTTGCGGACAGCTCGTCTGTCTGACCAAAACGTCAGCGTTTTCCCTAGTGGCCAATGAAACTGCCACCTTTTTCACCACTCATGTGAGCCGAGTACTAGTCACGTGACGTTATCGCATAATTGACATAATTCACATCAGATACCAGTAAAGAAGATCCCTTGAAGCACAAAGGCCTGTGGTCCATATTCAAACGCAATATACATACAGGCAGTAGCAATATAACTACACGACCACTAAGGTTGCCTAGTTCTAAATGAAGCAACTACAAACTTCGATACGATAAAACAATTTGATTCGGTCACAATCACCGAGAAGTTCTTTCTCTCATTCACTCGTTTGCATTAATGCATTGAAGTTACAATTATACTGCCTGACGTATATTCCAAGCGTACATTCCGCTAATCCCTAGTTGCATGTCCAACGTCTTGAAATGTCTTGTAAACAGCCATACGCACGTCTCGATCGATTTCAAGCTGCGTGGCTCAAAGACATAAGACAAAGACAACAGTGATTTCACAAACATACACATACAGGTACTCTGCCGGTAGAGTCCTTTCAACTTCCTAGTGTGCATGTCCAGGTAAGCACAGAAAGTTGGCGTGAGCGAACGAGACAGCGTGAGTGCAATCGAACGGACATTTCTTTGCTTTAGTTCCGTTATAGTTCCTTGGTTCTGTTGTGTCTTGTATGGCGACGTATGACTGTGTGGGAGGACACAATTTTTGTTGTATGTTTGGTTGCAGACGTCAACCTGGAAATGGTTGACGGGTAGAGGTATATGTATTACTAGGCTTGGGCCGCGGTTTCGGAGGACTCCAAGAAGAGGGGACACGAAGGTGGAAAAACATCTAGACGGGTATCACTATCTAGGCTAAGGGAGCATCCACCGAGAAGCAGTTGGATGGGAGAAGAGGCTGGGGACGCGCGCGAGCTTCCTTATATTAGAGTTGGAACTGCAATTATTTTTTGCCTCTTAAACAATTAGTGATATGAGCATTGCAAAATGAGGTTTTAAATTTCACCATGAGGTAGGTGACGCTCGTTAATTCAGAAATTTGCCTTAAATTTGCATTTTAAAGTGCAAAAATTTAAAACTGCGCGCGTTTTTATGACACTATTCTCCTTATACAACTGGATAGCCATTACAAAACCTAATCTAAACTGAGGCTAAAACCAGACATCAATTTAATCCACTCTTAAGCGTTCCCATACTCTATAATTAAGTGTTACCGTGAGAGTTCATAGAAAATTAAGACCTTGTTATACTGATTTTAACTAAATGCATCGAGCTTTCACACTATATAAACAGGTATTTGCTGAAAAGTAACGCTTGTACATTGTGCTCTTTTTATTCTTAGTGGAATTCAACTTATCTCGCGGCACTCTGCTCACATTCTAGTGAACATACAACACTATGTTAATTTATGAAGTTATTGATTGTTCTTGTGTTTGTCTTCAATGTCTCTAAACTTAATCTTGGTTTTTGGAACATTATTAAAGGAAAAATATTCATACAAAAACTTCTTAATTTCCTATGTAGAGTTCCAAAAGGAACACATATCACTATGTCTGTTCTGATAGAATCAACGTGTTATTTGTGCTCTCGCCCGCAAAGCTACATGTTTTGTATTAAAAAAGTCTATTCTAGGCAATTTGTGATCTACCCGTACTTAGTCCATCACATCTTCTGACCGTAGTCAATGCTGTGTATCTTGTTTGACAAAATTTACCATGGGGTGTTGAGGTTTATGTCAAAATTCATGGTCACACTACTTCATATTTTGGTTGCAAACCGGTGTCTGGCAAGGATGCATTTTAAGCCCATGGTACTGTTTTAAGAGGGCGTGGTGGCAGAGAAGTCTATGTCAGTGATGATTGCATGAAATCCTTATCTAATTGTCGTCTGCAGTATACACGAACCTGTCATCTAGTACACAAACTCATGGTCACTTGGCGAAGTTGGTCGCCCGGTAGGCTACGGCCCAAGTGATTACATAAAGCACTTGGATTCAGAACCCAAATTTGCCAAGTTTAGTTACTGAATATTAGCACTACTTGAACGGGTTACTTAATAGTGCCAGTAGGCCTACAGCAATTTTGTTGGTAGGCCTATTGTTGTTCGTCTAAATCCTATGCGTAACAGATATACGGAGGGGGTTCGATTGAACCTCGGTCCCCCAGCCCTGGCTTAGGGCCTGGAAGTTGTACAAAATTTGTTGCCGTGAGACAGGCTTAGTGTTCCTGATTCTGTTGACCCCCGGTCGGCTGAACTTTCGCGTTAAAATGGGCCAGTCGGTCAACGATTGACCTAATTTACACAGCCAATCGGGGAAATTCTCTTTGACAGGTAGGCCTAGTTCAGTGTTCAGTCGAGTGAGCTTTGCAGCGTGACAAGGCAGTTTTGAGGTCCCACGATTTGCCACGTAACATCTACTTGCCACGGCTTCGTCCGGCATTTTCAGACTCCTTTTCAGCTGGCCAAAAGCTGTCTTTGCCAAGATGTTCAAGAGTGTACAAGATATCAAAATGGACGGGAAAACTGTTCTCATCACAGGAGGGAACATAGGCCTTGGAAAGCAGTCAGCTGTGGATTTGGCTCAAAGAGGTAAGTATGAGTAAACGAATCAGTTGTAGGCCTAATCAGTGGCGGACTTCGAGGGGGCCAAGGGGACCATAGCCCCCCTAAAATTCTCCCAGATTCCATTTGGCAGTTCGGGGATGCGAATGTCTGACGGGCAAAATCCTCGGCCTGGCTAAAACTCTGCCCTGCCCCTAGCCAGCCAAATGGAATCTGGCGTCCTCAAAAAGCCCACGCATCAGTCCTCCTTTGACAGTTCAACAAAGGCCTGAACTGTGGCCTTAGACCCTAGGCTGGGGGGAATTCCCTATTAATCGAATATTAAGCACCAAGGATGGTTTGAAGAAATTCTCTGATAACTGATGATTATTAAACACCGACTGAGGGAATTGATACGTGCTAAAATGAAATCTATTTAAGGGCTTTTGATTTGCATAACATTGTTGTTTGCATACCAGGTGCTCGTGTAATTCTGGCCTGTCGAGACCAAACAAGAGGCCAAGAGGCGGTCGACGACGTGAAGAAACAGTCTGGTAATGACAATGTTGTATTACAACTTGTCGACTTGGGCTCACTCAAGTCTGTGCGAGAATTTGCCGAGAGAATCAATCAAACTGAAGAGAGACTGGACGTTCTTATGAACAATGCAGGTAAATTCTATGAACAAATCTTGAATTTCTTGTCTGTTAATTTAGCAAATTTTGTTGTGATATTTTTTAATTGATTTTGCTGTTTTATTTATTACTGATGGGTGACTCGCCAGTTGAATTGCGCAGTCTTATTTTCAACAGGGGAAGATCATACACTTGACGATTTTGGTGTATGCAGTTGTCAATGGTACTTTTCAGTCGGCTAACAATGAAACATTGCAATAGTCTTAATTAGTTATCTATGCCATTCTATATTAGTCCTATCAGGTATAAATGGTACTGTGCAATAGTCAAGTCAGTTTTCAATGCAATTCTGCAACAGTTTAGTCAGTTATCAATGCCATTCTGCAATAATCCAGTCAGTTATCAATGTGCAATGCCATGAAAAGGTCAACCTAGAGACAAAAAATAAAATTGTTACTATACTTACTTTTCTGGTCTCATTTGAAAACCCAGTCTCTCTAGTTTCATTACCCATATATGACTGCCCCACAACTTTTAATTTTTTGCCTAAATGGACCTATTTTTAGGGGTCACTTGACCCTAAAAAATTAGCTCGATTTTCATGTGTGTTGTTAATTATTTTCATAAACAAACTAATTATGGGTATTTCACTATATTATCAAATTTGTGCTATCACATGAAGCCCTAGCTTTATACAAAATAACATTACAACTTTGGACATCATCGACCTCTTGGGGTCAAAGGTCAACTCCTGGATATCATGGTGCCATACGTCTGTCACAAAAAGTGCTAAAGGTTTAGTTACGTTAAAAGTTTTCAATCAAAATTAAAATAATTTCAGATTCGCTTTGAACTTTGTACTGAATACTATTGACTAAAATTTTAGATCCCAGGGATTATACGTTATGTCAGAAATTGTGTGACAGACATAGGGCAAATTTCTGTCACGTACATCTGTCACAGCCTTTAAATTACAATTTTTCAGCTAATATTAATAATCTTAGGTCTTTACTTTCTAAACTTGCAACAGATAAAACGTATCTCACACCTAAGAACCTAAAAATGATTAAATATTACAAAGACTGTTTTAAAATGAAGTAAAGTAGTTGCTACAGGTTTAAACTAGATGCACTGGACTTTTTCAATTTCAAAAGTATTTGCTGAAAAGTGTTATCTAGTTATTCTTAGTATAATTCATCTCGTTGAAATCAGACAGTTGAGACGTATTATAAAATGTAAAATAAACAAAATGTTAATTTAACGAACTTATTGTTTTGATGTTGCTACCCCGTGTTTGTAAATAAATGCTTAGCTTTTGGATGTGTTATTTCTGCTCTGACCCGTGCTATGTATGCTATGCTATGCTATGCTATGCTATGCTATGTTTTGTGTTGAAAAATCCAATGCTGGGCATTTTTAAGTGGTAGCAACCTGTGACTTACTTTATTGAGCATTTTTGTCACACCGTCATTGACTGTAGTCACTCTTGTTGTGTTTTTGAGTGTCTTGGGTGGCTTGTATGAAATGGTTTCATAGCAAAGGATTACATCATCTTATCTTACATATCTTTGTCAAAACAAGAACTTTGATCTCACAATCTTTTTAAGAATAAGATTAATTTTTTTTCTGTTGAGCTTTGAGCAGGTTAAATCGGTGTTTAGAAATGAAAGAGGAAATTGTTGGAGACCACGGGAAGAACAGGATGCACTAGCGAGAAGAATATTAAATGTGTGCCGGAATATTCTCTGACTCTAAAAATGTCACTGTGGAAATTCATAATTTTACCCGCGTGAACCGTGACGTGACATTATTTAGTGCCTCTCTTTAAAATTGAAAAGAAGGCATGAGTTAAAAATCTGGATGAAAAGCTAAGCATGCTGATCACTAAATAAACACCAGCATGTGATAAGTTTATTAGCTCCACATATTCCTAAATCATAATCCTAAATATAATGTAATTTAATGTCTTGTTATCACACTGGAAGACAGCATGGTGTTTTGAATCAAAATATGAATGCCATAAGTTGCTGCTGTCAACTAAACCATGCTGAACCAACTGTCTGCTTCACACTTTGTTATAAGAAGATATTGAAGTACTGTTACTAATACTTTCAAAACATTACCTTCACTACATCAGAACCATGAACAACATGGCCCAGAGAATAAGTTTGTACAAGCTGAGGACAAGTCCTAATTTAAAAAACAAATAATTAAAATGCATTCTTATTACAATAATTGTTAGTAATGTTTTAAACTTTATTTCACATTTTATGTTTTGACAGTTACATTCACTTATTAGTTTGGAATTAGTATTCTACGTAACGCATAAAAACAATTTTCTTGATAACCAACACGTGTTAATAAAAAATGGTCATCACTCTCATTCCCATCTATATTGCTTGCCATCTTCGAAGGGCAGTGAGGATTTTAGGAGTTTGTTTTATATCTTTAATCAAATATATTGAAAAGTTAAATTTCTAGAGAACATTCAAATTCTCTGTGTACGTCCGTCATACACCTTTAAAGGCAATTTTCTCAGTCAGGTAAATAGATAGGAGAAAAGTTGATACTAGTACATGCTTTGAAAGCTATCGATAAAACCTAACAATTGATGTATTAATTATTTTCCCGTTAATTAGCATTTTTTCACAATTGATAAAAATGTTTTGTGATTGTACGTCCGTCATAAGTGGAATTGCCCCAACACTGCAATAGTCTACTGAGCTAGATATCAATGCAATTCTGCATTAATCCAATCAGGTATCAATGGTACTCTGCAGTAGTCAAGTCAGTTTTCAATGCAATTCTGCTACAGTTTAGTCAGTGTTCAATACAACACAGCAGTAGTCCAGTTAGTTGTCAGTGGTATTCTGCAATAGTCCAGTCAGTTACCAATGCAACTCAGCAATAGTCCAGTCAGTTATCAATGTATTTCTGCTACAGTCCAGTCAGTTATCAATGGTACTCTTCAGTAGTCCAGTGAATTTTCAATACAACACTGCAGTAGTTCAGTCAATTATTAATGCAATTCTGCTACAGTCCAGTCAGTTATCAATACAACACTATAGTAGTCCTGTTAGATATCAATGCGATTCTGCCATAGTCCAGATAGAGTTGTGTAAACTTTGCTGCACTTGAGGTGTCTAGACAATCAATAAACATCTGCCTGGAAGGATCACGCCATGTGTGCAAATAAAATGACCATCATCAAATTTGATAATTGCATTCCTTGAACTGACAGAAACCCCAATGTTGATTTTTGGCCATTTGCCTAGCCAGGGTGGTTTTCGCGCTGTTAAAGCTATTATGACAGCTCCTTTTTTGTGTGTGTGTTTGTGTTGTTTTTTTGTTTCTGCCTCATTTTTTTCCAAGTTTGTTGATTACGGTAAATTGTGAAATTAGGTAGTTTTTTTTTTGTTCAGGAGAAAACGGCCCATTTTCAGTCAGTTGTAGCTTGTGGTTTGCACCCTGTTGACAGTTATTGTGAAACCCTTTGAAGAATGGACAAAGCAAATGAGAGCGTGACTGATGTTAATTGTGTTAGCACAAAAATCAACATTTTGGAAATTGAATAATACCGGTATGTTATTTTTAAAAAATCATATTCAAATGTGTTTTAAGTTAGTAATGTATTACTAAACTTATAACACCTTAGAATGAGAGTCTAAGCCAATTACTACTTACATTCTCGTAAACTGTAGCACACCCCCTTAAGTCTCAGAACATTGATTGTTGCCATGACAACAGCAACTTTGTAACTCACTAGGTGGCGTCACTAATACTGTGCTATCTAAGTGAGTTGAGTATAGAAAGTTGTTTTCATCAGCTTACTGAAGATCCTTTAATGAGTCCCTGAGTTAATACTGTCCAAACGTCTTTTTCACTGCTGCCACCTAGTGAATGTCAAACTGCTTGTTGTAATGTGATGTGCGTTACATAATTTGGAGCCCCACGTGAGCGGTATGATGCATATTTGTATTATTTTCCACAGGTGTGATGAATATACCTGAGAGAAAGTTAACAGAGGATGGGTTTGAGATGCAACTTGGAGTGAATCATGTAGGACACTTCTTATTGACACATCTTCTCCTGGATTTGGTGAAAAAGTCAGCGCCCAGCAGAATTGTTAATCTTTCCTCTTCAGCGCATGAAAGTAAGTGAATAGCATTGCTTTGCAGTACTGCCTAGTGAGTGTTATGCGCCCACATATTTATTGTGGACATATTATGCCGTCATCGGTGTCCGGTCGGTGACATGCGTCTGTCCAAAACCCTTTGATGTATGTTCACGAAATTTTGCATGTGTGTTCCTTTCATAGGTGGGACGGCATGAGCAAACTTTCAGGTGGATCCTACTACCAGTGTGCCCCCTACTGGCAATTTTAGTTTTTTACATTTACCTCTGTATCTTCAAAGGTCCTCAATGGATTTTCATAAAAATTTGCATGTAGGCATCTGTTATCGAGGTTACTCTATCCTCTCGTTTTCAGATGGATTCAATGTATTTTGCACCACCTAGGGGGCATTTTTGCTGTTTTTGAGTCTGTTTTTTGGTGTCCGCCCCTTAATCAACCAAACCATTCTAAGGAAGATTTTGAAAATTGGCATACATGTTCTCAGTGTGAAGACAACGATTGACGATGACGACTTTGACTACATTGGCACCTCCTAGTGGCAGCTTTATTTTGTTGTGTGCTCATAGCTGTATCTCCTAAAACCACTGCAGAATCTTTATTATATGTAGTAAGTGTATTCATATGAAATTAACTACAGATGACGACGACTTTCAGATGGATCCGACGAACGCTGTGACCGGTAGTGGCAATTTCATTTTTTTCCATTGACAGATTTTTACGAAATTTGGTAAATAGCTTTTTATTAAAGAAATGATGGCATGTTCCCATTTTCGGATGGATTCAACGTATTTTGTGCCGTCTTTTTATGTTACAAATAAACATCCCTAGAAGCACACCATGTGCAGTGCATTTGTGAGCACATTTCAATGCTCCGCGTTGCTCTTGTTTTTGAAGTTGAGGAGTTCAAAAGCGATTGAGAAAAGAATGTGTCAAAGGCCCCCATTTGTCTGAGAAATGTACATCTTCTATGTCATCTGTAGACACTGTCTTCAGCAGAAAACGAAGAAGTGCCAGATTTCAAAGGTTTTCAATGTTCACATAATCCAGTTGTGTTTAAACTCCACCTAGTACTTGTACTTGCAATATAGTTACGTCTTACCTCTTGCAACTCTACAGCGTGTTAATTTTTGAGTGTTTATCCATGGTAGTATATCTTTGAAGTAATAAAGAAGTCTATCTTTAATTAAGCATTTTACTAATAAGATTGTTCTCACTACTTCAGTGGGTAAGATGAATTGGGATGACCTTCAGTACGAGAAGGGAGGATACGGTGGATGGACGGCGTATGGACAGAGCAAGTTGGCAAATATTCTGTTTACCAAGGCCTTGAACAAGAGACTGCAAGGTAATGACACAACTATCAAGAGTTCTGAAGTACATTTACTGGGAATTTCTGAATGATTCAGCCCTTGAGAGACTGCTGATGGTCAAGTCTTGTCAAAACATGTTTGTGCAAGAGCACTGTGTTATTTATTTATTTTCTCCAAATTTGTCAACAGGAGGAGGACGCTGCCAGGATGATGTATTCAAAGAACAACCACTTTCACATTTAAGGTCACATAAACCCCTATTTCTCAAAAAATGCCATTTTAAAAATATGGGCAATGCAATCAATGAAGTATGCAAGGATTTTAAATAAATTCTACAAATACATATGAAAATCAGTGCTTTTTGAACACGCCCACTTTGTTTATGATATGCATCCTGTCGATCAAATCTTGAGCCTCAATACGAAGCCCTAATGTTTGTCAAACCACCAAGTGAACCATCTGTCTATAGGAAGTGTTTCAAATTTTAAACATTTTTATTCACTACTATGCTGCATAAATGTTAGGATATGGTGAAATTTTTTGTTAGAATGAAGACAAAGTTTGCATTTTAGGTGATAGTAATATGTAAGACTTTAGTGCCCGCTCCAGTCGGCCTCTGTGTTCCTCGTGCTTATTAGCAACTCATTCTCTTATGCATACCAGGTGAGAGTGTTCAACCATCCCCAGGCTTACTTTTACCTTAGACACTGGCCATGTACCTATTACTGGTGTTCAATGCAAGCTTAACAAATAGGATAGTTATGGATCTTATCACCTGGTGGTGCTAGTGGCTAATGTACCTTTTTGTTTTGTCTATTAGGAACTGAAGTGACAACATATGCTGTTCATCCTGGTGTCGTAAAGACAAACTTAGTGCAGCATACAAGTTCCATTCTCACGTTTTTTATCCGCCTATTCTCCAAGTCCGTAGAGAGGGGGGCAGAGACACAGATCTTCTGCTCCATTTCCCCTGACGTTGTCAAAGACACAGGAAGCTACTTTCAGTAAGTTCATAATAACTTCTGTCAAAGTTTGTTCATATTTTCCACCACGGTGTAGGTGAATCCAACCCCAGACAAATTTGATGACTTTAACCTCATATTCAAGATCATAATTTTGCTGCGATGTAACTGGTGCAAGTGGGAAATCTTCTGACGGTATTTCCACTTAAAATTGAAGCCTTGTATCAAAATTCATGCATTCAGGGCATGGTCTACAGTTCATGCACTTGTGATATTTCAACACGAAAACCTTTATTTCATTCAACTTATGTTAAATGTCTATTTTTGAAGTGGGACAGGTAGATGGGTGTGCCAGCGTTCTGATACTGCTGTGTAATGCTATGAGGTTCCATGGAGTCTGATACTGCTGTGTAATGCTATGAGGTTCCATGGAGTCTGATACTGCTGTGTAATGTTACGAGGTTCCATGGAGTCTGATATTCCATCCTTTCATTGACTTCTGCTTAAAGACCATTCCTTCGCTGCCTACATTCTGCTCATGGAAATCAATAGGTTGACTTACTCCAACAAACTGTTTCTTGCTATGATAACATTTGTTTTTTACTATGAAAACAAATTAAAGCATTACTCGAGATTAATGTCGACTGGCCCAAACTAAGATGAGTTGGCCAGCCTTGTCATAACTGATGGTCTTTCACACTATTTGCTGATGTATTTGCCAATGCCCAGAATAGTGTGTTTGGGGTGAAATTTTTTTCTAACCTAGGCGTGGAAAGCTGCGAGGCATGTTTTGAGTAGCCCTGCAGTCCTGACATGGGTGCATTTCAACACTTCACAAACCTATTGTATTATCTGCATGTTCACTCAATGTTGATTTAATCCATAGAGGTCAACCCATAGGGGTCAATCTGACTGCTAGTAAGTCTAGTCACGTAATTCCACAGACAAAGTGTGACAAGGGAAAAAATTGTAATTTTTCATAACTGAGAGAATAACTGGCTGGGTCATGCTATGCAACTGTTGGCTTGATGAATTAACAACAAGGTCAAATAAAGATTTAAAGTAGCTTGCTGGTATGAAAACTTTGGTAGTTTGGAGTGTTTGTCTTTACAGGGACTGTAAAGTGAGACAACCCACTCAGCTGGCTCGAAATGAAGAGGACGCAGAGAAATTGTGGAGGTTGAGCCTGGAGTGGACGGGTCTGCCTGCCGAGGCCTAGATACCTTTAAATGTTTGTTGTCTAGTATTGCCTCATGACATTTATGAGCAGTGACCAAGCAGGAAGTCCTGTAGTCTTGTACCCCGGGCCCAACTTTCCAGCTATGCCTCAAGTGGTTTCATTTTGATAAAAAGTTGTGTTTTTGTTTACCTGGTTATGTGACCCTTGGTCAACCAAGGCTCA
This sequence comes from Phoronis australis, assembly GCA_002633005.1. Classification (NCBI taxonomy): domain Eukaryota; kingdom Metazoa; phylum Phoronida; family Phoronidae; genus Phoronis; species Phoronis australis. Next base: position 170,269 of record NMRA01000134.1, on the reverse strand, counting down.
AAAACGCAACTCAAAAATTGACCAATCTCAGCATATTTCAAGTAAACTTCAAACTTCCAAGCGATATGATTGGTCGCTTTTTGAGTGGATCTTGCAGCCAAGTTTGGTGGCTCTTTGCTCAGTCACTGTAAAGTTTTGAAGAACTTGAAGACTAAGTTTCGTTTTTTGAAATAATTAATGTCCACTGTTCAACTTGTTAAATGAATCAGCTGACTAATTTCAAGCTATGGCTATAACTGTTTGTCAAAAGGGCTTCTGAGGTGTGGATTGTGCCATTGATATAACTTCTTAGAATGAACTGGACACAACTGTCTTCATTTATGTTATTGGTAAAACTCTAGTTCTTTGTTAATAAGTGTTTTTTCCTGAACCAGACCAGTTGTTGATGAGTGTAAGAAGCATTAGATACTTTTGAGGACAAGTCTTCCCAGAATGCTCTGTTGGAAACTTGTGAAAGGAAAAGACCTGAAAAGGTGACAGTAATGGAGTGAAATGCTCAGAGTTGAGTTGAAGCTTTAAAATGATTTATTGAAATGATTGTTACAATTTTTATGATGTGTAGTTTATTTTACATTATTTAACAGATGCAGGGAAAATGAGATATTTCACCCAGATCAATATTGTTAATTGAGATATTTAATGCTTCCTCAGAAAATGGAGTGGCTATGGTGAAAAAAAAGTAATGCTTCCTCAGAAAATTGAGTTAAAGCTATGGTGAAAAAATACCCTTGTGATTGCCCATAACGCTTGAAAAGCATACTGTGTGTTAAACACTGGTTCCACCCACACGTTTTTGCCAACCAAGATTTCTGAGTGATGCTCGCCATAGGATGGTAGGTGGCAGTTCCTTGTGGAGTGCTAGTTTAATTTATGGAATTGATGACTGCCAGTGTGCAATTATTGATCACTAGATGTTGTGTTCTCTCAGATTGATGTGTACTTATGAATATATGTCTATATACTCGACACTCTTTATTTCAAATAAACTTGTTGATTACCTTGTGACTTTGCTTGTCAGTTTCTTCCAAGTAGTAGAAGTTGGCTGTACCTATTGTTAACAAACAGATGGTAAGGGGCAACTTAATACTTCTGAGGCTAAGTCTCCAGGACCCTGGAATATTGGTTCAACTGAATCCGCATCATTGAGAAGGGGTAAATGGACACTTGTTGGAACAAATCCTGTACTGCGAAACTGGTGTAAAAGGGCCAAGTCGGCGAGCTGAGCTACCTGCTTAAATTAATGAACGGTAGCTGAGGAGACTACTCGTGTCCTGGTGTGAAAATGGCGACAATTTCAGGAACTCGCCTAGGCGTGGGCTGTCAGCTCATTTATCGTTCACTTGAGGCACGCAGGTGAGCTCGCTGCTTTCCATCTGCGGCGACTCTTAACAGGATTCCCCAGTTGGTGGCTATCCCGTGTGTTCTCGAGATCGTGTGCATTTTGTTAGTTTTGGAATTTTTCAATGACTTAATCTCGAACTAACAAAGAGTTTGGTGGTCCGACAATTAATGCTAAAATGAGTGTAAACACATCTCCGGTTTTGTACCGGTCAAGTCGAGCTTCATTCGCGTGCGATTTAAAAAAACAATCCGTATTACTCAGTGTTTCATGGATGAGGGCGCATCGAACCTGGATTGGCAGATTATAAGAATGTTGATAAAGTAATGCTGACGAAGCAGTCGCGGGTGATTCTCGTACATTAGAAGTGACCGAAATGTGCGAGACTTTGGATGATTCCGTAAAGGCCGTGTTTGTGTTGCTTTTTATTTTCACAGCACAATTGCAACGCCAGAAATATCTGACATGGGCAGTGCGCATGCGCAGAAGGGGTTTTCCGAGGAATTTTGATTTAGGGGAGACAACTCTGCAATTTACCGATAGCTAGCGAGAAAAACATAGATCTAAGGATTCATTATGCTGAATATTGGAAAGATTGGTGATGATTTTTCTGTGTCCATTGAAGTTTGAAGTTTGCCCATGTTGATGGTACACAGCCAATCGCCTGGAAGGCAATTTTTGAGCCCAAACCCATTTTCAAATCAAATCTGTGGAGAGCATAATTCAGTTCCCTTGTTTGCCGATAGCGGAGGTCACAAACAGTGTGACCTAGATATCACAAATGCTGTTTTCGAACGAATTTTCTGAAAAAACCAGTGTCCAACAGGGTGTTGAAAACGGGTTTGCGGCCAGAAATGTAAAAAGCAGTCACTTAAAGTTTCGTGGTCTGTAGTACGATTTGCAAGCCCTAATGAGGAAGATTTATCCCGGAATGATTATGTTCATTCCTAGGAGTGCAACAAGAAGCAGCCGGTCATGTATTTTGCTAAAAAATGAATTCTGAAATTATTGCACATAGAGCACTTCATGAGATGCTGCTAGGTTAAGGTTGTACTAGATCTTTTTAACATTATATTGCTGTTTTTAATTTATGCTGTGTTGAAGGTATCACATTTATTAAAAAAAAGAACTCGTACCAATAGACGGATCCGTTGAGTTAAGATGATGGGGGCCCCGACCTCAGTTTCTGAAGGATAAACCTTCATAATAGCCTTGCGAGGGGCATGACGTCAATTTTTGTAGGACAACCCTCATGAGATCCCTGAAAACGAAAGGTCAGCCCTATTTTTATTGTGTGCAGGATGAGAGAGCCCGGGCCCCCCGGACCCCCTATATCCATCTATGCAGCGTACCGTCAAGGATTGATAGGCGGATCCAGGGGGGTCAAAGAGTTTCGGATCCCTTTTTCCCTTGATTTTAAATATGTAAAATCTAGAATTTTCGAATTGTTGACTTGGACCCCTTTTTTAAATAAAACCTGGATCTGCCCCTGTGTTTGGTTTCAAAACAGATTGTGCGTGTACAGATAAATAATATGGAACGAAATTTTATCATTCCTGAATCGGTAGTAGGTATCAGAAATGGCTAAGGATTTCAGGAACTGAAAACGACATGTCAATGCCATTTTTATCGTGTGCGAAAGGGAAGCCTAAATCCAGTTATGTAGTGTAAAGTTTGGTTTCAAAACGGATTGCGCTGGTAAATGTACAAGTAAATAATATGGAATGGACTTTCCAGCAACAAAAAACAGGAGTTCATATAGTAGCCAGAAAAAAAAAAACAAATGAGTAATTTTTATTCAAAACTTTATTTTTTATAACGATAAACATACGAAATGCCACCAATGCTGCTTTAAATAGCAGTGTTCAGATTTAAATAGTAAATTACTAGAATGGAAGATTTAGCCAGTTCATATGACGTGTTTGCATGCAATAAGAGACTGTTGTGAAAACAGCAACATCACTTAGCACGAAATGAACATCATAAATGAATACAAAAAATGCAAATGTTACAAATTTCTACCACGAGGAATAACTGAATTTCAACACATGTGAAAATAATCATAAGAGATCAAGTAACAAAATAAAATCTAGTGTAAAATATATCAGCACTACTTCCATACAACTCTAACTTTTGCACGGTGTCATAGATGACATCTGATNCACACACACACACACACACACACACACACACACAATATATATATATATATATATATATATACCGAATATTGACTAGTGTATCGAATGAGCGCGCTCATATAGCATTAGTGAGTAAACAAAGTTTACGAGTGCGCTGAAAATTTAGGGCACATAGTTAAGTCCCTGCTTGGGCCTGTTTCGTGCAGCTTGGCATTGGAGACTAAAAAGGCTCGATCAACTGCACTAACATTGTTGAATCTGCTGAAACTTTCTCGGCACAAAGCAGACGGGTCCACATGTTGTATGTGACATCAGCGGCTGGTATGATCCTTTCGCGAGCCAGTGTTCGAACATCAGCAAATAAATGTGCTGGCCGCCGGGCCAGTTTGAAAACTTACTGGCCCCCGGGTGCCAAGTTAACTTTTAAAAGTTACTTGCCAGGCCGCAAATCCACGGGCACCGGNTATTTCGAACGTTGTTCACGAGCCGTTATCCATGGTTAGTGACCACTGTGTCTGCGTCTGTGCTTCTTCAAAGACTTTTCTTCCGGTCGAAGGAGGTTGTCTAAGTTTGCGGAAGCCACGTTAAATTTTCTATAATTTTGTTACCTTGTCGGGAACAGTGAAAGATTCCACTAAAATAGTGCAAGGTAGTAAAAATAACTTATCTTGAAGGGCAGTACCCGTAGGCCTGTCAGCTTTCCGCCCACAACATGTCAGCTTGAATAACTTCTTGATAATTTTTTTGCTTTAACTAACTGAGCCAGTTACTTCGGTTGGTAGCTTATTTCGGAGATTCTTTCAGTAAAATGGCCGCCGCTGACGAAAAACACAATGTGCACTATAACGTGCTAAGATGGAATCATTCGATAACCTAAACTTCATTAAAATTCTAATTGATAACTAACAAATGTAGATAGACAAACATAAATTCAACTTTCTTTTATCCGAGTCTTAGTCTTTTTTCCTTTAGTACTCCGTTGGACTTGTAATAAATTGGAGTTCATAGTCTTTCTAATTTCCTTTGTTTTTCTTTGACCCATAGACTGAAGATTTTTAGCATCCTTCGTCAGTTTTGACAAATCGTTTTTGGCTTTGCCTAGTTTTAATTTGTCCCATCTACGCCGAGCATCTCGTTTACGCATTCTAAATCCTTCCCTCCACATTTCAAAGTCGTTTTGTCTCTGATTGATCTCGTCCTGAGCGTTCTTCATCCAGTCCTCATGTTGTTCACAATTTGGTGACATTCTCAGTTCAGGATCAACGAAGCGCGGATCGAGGTACCTTTCAAAATTTTCACCAACGGTAATTGAAGACAACTTTTGATCAAGTTCTGAAATATTCAAATACAGTAAAATCAACGGAAATTCCTGTGTGGCTAACAAAATATGACTCGCGGCAATTCGGGTGCACAGACATGAGCACGCTGTTTCCTTCCTGAGTTGTGAGGAAGCCGTGAAATATGCGGTTGAAGCTTTGAACACACGGTAATTCCATAGTGTCCACAAGTTCAGTGGTCAAAGAGGAAAGCTCATCATCACATTATGGGGTCTGAAAAACTACGTGACCTGGGTAAAAGTGAATATATTGCATACTAACAGCCTCATGGATAATGACATTGCCTCGAAATACAACTCAATTATTTCCAACAATAAGAAAAAAGTGCACAATACCCGGTAATTTACTTTCCTGATCACTGTCGTGAAAGGATGAACACATTTCTTTGCCCTGTCGACGATAAAGCGAAGCTTCAAAGAAATTCACAGCAATACCACGTCGGCATTGTACAGAGAATGCATAGAAGCAATTTAAATTAAAAAATAATTAAAATTACCTTCAATAAACTCTTTATAATCACTGTCATATTCACTTTCACTATCTTCCATATTAATTTTTCTGTTTTCTCAAGAAACCTCTCGATAATCAAATTTTCCTTTCACATATGCAGGCACCTGTAAATCAATTCAATCACTTAATTTGAGGATAATACGACTTCGAAATTGGTCAATTAAGTAGTCTTTTCAAATCTGACGGGCACTTACCCTTAATAAGTATGTAGCTTACATAAGAAAGATGGTAGTCGGAAAGAAATTATGAACGAAAACTGTCATTTGCAATCGACCGCCGTGCAGAAGAAGGCCCAGACCTACAACATGATGCGTCACTCAGCGCCGTTTCACACAATCTTGTCAACTGGAAAAGCTTTTTGACAATTAACAAGTGCTTATCATGCCAAATTTGTTTCTATTTAGGTAGAGGGATTTTCAGTGGGATGTTATAGCGCTTACTTGCTTTTAAATTATGCTTCCTCATCTGGCTGGAAGCTCATCTACTCAATCCCATGACACCTGGATTGCAAGAAGTGGCGATGTGGCATCACCGTACTGAGTACTGCTGACTCCATCACTGAATTTTACCATACTTAACGAAAAATTCTAATTAAGTGTCAGAGATTATGTTTCAATGGTTTTTATGCAGATTCACGATGTTTTTAAAACGTCTACAAACGGATCATATGACTTTAACAGGACACCAGCCTAACACGAAATTAGGTTGAATGTATTTGATCACAACAGTATAGGGGATTTCCAAGTTTTGTGTATTTCTGTGAGAAAATTTAATAGGAAACTAACATTTTATCATTGTTCACTTACCTTTTTAGGCCACGTTTGTCAGTGTCCTTAGACGTCCTGAAGATTTAAACCACTCAGTCAAGTCGCATTGAAGCTTGAAATTGTAAGTTAGTATGATTGTGGTCAGCTAAAGAACTAACGAGTGGAATCCTTTCCGTTGCATACTTCCCGTGTCTCGAGACTAAAACATTCACTACGTACATGTAAAGGACTATGTATATGCAAGGATTAGTCAACATGCCAGTTACTACGTCCACAGGACTGTATATGTGTGAGGAAAAGTCAACATGCAATTCGAAAGGGACTCAAACATGAGGGACTTTAATTTGATGTTTGATTTTGGGATTAACTACACTGAAAGGGACACCGGACAAAACTCTTTTGTACCAAGCAAGATACTTAGGCAACCTTTCAAATCTTCGATATCACATAAAAGCATTCGCAAGCATAGATGCTGACGGTTCGACTCCAAATTTGGATTTCAAAGCACAAACATAGGGGTTAATTACTCTGGAGCCCAATATAAAATATCCAATCCCAGTAGCGCTGTAACAACACAAGAGTGATTGAGCATAGAAGCAGACTCCTAAGCTCCTCAGCATACGACGCCTGGATTCTCGGAGAGACGCCTCTGTTGGTGTTTACAAGACACGTTAACTTTTATGACCAAGTGTACGTAATTTGCCACACATCTCTAAATATTTATAATTCATACATTTTCTGAAAGTAGAAAGCGATCGGAAGTAGATTTTGGACATAAAACCAACGTTATTAATTAGGTTACGTTTCCATGGCCCGAGGTCTAATCTTTTTACTCGAAAATATTTTTGTCACTTTCCGTTCTAATAAACTACCTACTCAAAATTGTTGTTACATGTCTGTGCTTGCATATATTGTGGATGATTGTGTTGCTCCCAGCATCAAGTTTTCACTCCGGAAATCTCGAATTTCTTGCAATTTTGTAATTCGAATCTCGATGTCATCAAGTGCGAACTCGAATTGGATACTCATCTGCTTAAACCATAATATCACCAACCAAGTAAAACGAAAAAAATGACCAACATTTTAAAGTAAGATTTGAAATTATAAGCTAGAGCAGAGGCCCGTTTCTTGAAGCGACTATTGGCTATTGTTTTTTGACTTACTGGTATTTGGTACATGGTTTAATCATTTGTATTAAATTAGGAACGCTAACTTGTAGTATTAAAAAAATAAAACAAAACAAAAGAGTTCCGCCCCAAACCACCCCAAGACCTTGTATGGAGCTTTAAAAGGAGTGCTGATTTTGCAGGAAGTTTTCCGAATAAAAGAACATACATTTCTCCTGTTTATTCCCAAATGGATACATTTACACAACAAGTACTACTTGCACAATTACAGTTTTACAAAATTCTGAGAAAACTTTTCTCATAGATCACTAAAAGACAAGTACATCCCTATCAGTCTACCATCCAGCACAAAAACGAACTTTTGATTTAGATGAAATTGGTCTCAAAGTGTTCCTCAGTCAAGACAAGTGTGATTCCTGGGAGTGACAAGAACTGACAGTTTATCATTGATTGAGATCAGGCCCTCCAAGTTGACATGTCACGGTGGGTCATTTTATTCCTTCAACTTGTTTTTGAACAACAATGAATCGTCAGTTGTTTTGAAGATCAAAAATCACTTCTCATCAAAGTAAGGAGCAAATTGAGAACAATTTCATAGAGGTAAGTTATCAAACCAAAAGAAAATTTCTTCAATGGTACAAAGGTTTATAACCACTTTCAGTGAACAAGACATATCCCTATGCAGGTTTTGAAACTGAAAGAAATTTTAATGGCCGTCTCATGAGCTTGAATTTTAAATTTTGACTAAATTAATTTGCTTTCGCCATCAGTGCATTGTCACTCTGCTAAACATAGGCCGACATGTGTATAATGCCGTGGCGGACCTAGGATACCATAACGGGGGC
>NMRA01000134.1:100941-161127 GCA_002633005.1 Phoronis australis | reverse complement strand
TACCATACATATATACACCCAGATGGTATATACACAGACAGATGATACCATACATATATACACCCAGATGGTATATACACAGACAGATGATACCATACATATATACACCCAGATGGTATATACACAGACAGATGATACCATACATATATACACCCAGATGGTATGTACACAGACAGATGATACCATACATATATACACCCAGATGGTATGTACACAGACAGATGGTACCATACATATATACACCCAGATGGTATGTACACAACCACTTGGCATATACACACCCATATGATATATACACACCCAGTTGATATATACATAACCAGATAGACTCTCCCTCCCTCCCTCTCTCCTTCCCTCCCTCCTTCCCTCCCTCCCTGTTTCCCTCCCTCCCTCCCTCTCTTTCCTTCCCGTCCTCCCTTACTTTATGTTACAGCGTACCTCACTCAACATTACACCTCACCAAAAGCAAGCCTTACTTTATGTTACTGTGGTGTAGCTCATCTTTGATTTCCTTCAGTGATGTTTGTAGGGACTTGAACTCAAATGATTGGAAATCATTCTCTGAGAAACTCTGTAAACAAACAGACAGAGATCATAATTTCAACATGGTTACAAAACATAAAGCACATGATAACACAAGAATTCGAAAACACTTTCTGAAATCTATTTGATCAGTAAATACACGCCAAATTTATGAAGACAAAATTTACAGCAGTGGTCGATGGCAACAACAAACATCTAGGCAAGCACAACTACTCAGTCTCACTCCTCTACAGTAACAGGCCTATTCAGCAACAGAGATATGAAGTGGGAACCAGCTGGTTTCAATTTGTTATGACTCATGATTCGTTGTTAAATTATGCCATTTAACTTAGATATGCAGGCTGACCCTCCAAACAAAGGCACAGAGTGGTCCCTTTAACAACATGTTTTTACTTTCAATTCAATGCTGATGTCTGCCCAGTGCAGTAGCCATATGTTGTCCATCTTTACTTAGGCCAAGGAGCAAGGACTTGGATGGCATCATTGTGTGCCTAAAACATTTAGTGCATGGCAACAGATGGAAAAGCTTGCCCAGTGTCTAAAAACATATAGGCAGAGTTGATAAGTTCTTTCATGATGAACCTGGGCTCTAGTGTTATGTGGCCAGCAGACGACTGACACACCGCAAAAGACATCAAACCACAAACATTCTTGTTTTTTAAACCCAGTTTGATAACGTGCAGCACAAACTGAGGGTCATCACCACACAACATAAACGTGTGAGAATTGTGACTAGAGTCCACTAAATCGACCAATTGAGTGCCACACCTTGAAATTTTCCACAAAGTGATTTGTCAAACCCTTAAGTCGAGTTTGGATAAGTTTGATAGCCCATCTTGAAAAAGCAGATCATATGATGTGAGAAGTGTTCTTGTACCTTGACCTGAAGCATCAGCGAGGTCAGCTTGGAGATCATCTTCAGTAGCTTACCATTCTTCACCTGTAGACTGCCCTGTGGGGAACCAGTCATGCATTGTACAGCAGGCATGAAAATCAGTGCAGATGAAACAATACAGTTAGGGTGAGAATATTCAGTGAATGGACAAAAAAGATGACAATGAACAGAGCAATAGAGGTTGTTTAGATGGGACAATAGAAGGTAGGAGAAAGGACAGTAGTTTTTTAAATATAGCAAAAAATGGAAATCGAGTTATTTCATGAAATTTTGAAAGTAAGGTAAACAGAAAAGCTTCTCTTCTATCAGGGTATTTACAGTACAGCTGTTACTGAAACATCACTGGTCAACATTCAGCTCTATTCTTAGTAACTTTTGAACTATGAAAAAATTGTGGCCACATTGTGTGCAAGTTAGGAAACATTCAAGTTGGCAACAGGTGGCATAGGACGGCACATTAAACTTGATGAAAAACCTTTCTGTGATGTACAGAGAGATCCTTAAGCCCAAACAGCATAGTTGGTTCAGGTAATGTTTGGTTGGTTTTGAAAATCTGGTCAGTGGTACAGCATTTTAGTTGATCACTATTTCAAATAAATCTATCCACCTGAGATGAGCAAAACTGATGCAGGATTTTTTTATTCGATGTTTGGCAAATCATGGAGTTTAGAATCATGCTTTTCCATCTACATGCAGCTTTTCAAAAAAGAAATGAGACCTTGGCTGAAATGGGTAGGAAACGCAACCATTCATTTTGTGGCCTAACAAATTTCTACAGAAATGTTGGAACCCTTCACATCTAGAGGGCGCTAGAAGCTATCAGACACTTCTCATCTGTCAATACTTCTTAGTTCTAAACAAACAACAATTTCTTAGACACCAACTAAAACTTGACTAACACCAACAGTGAACAAAATCTGTTCTCAAAGCGTTCATTTGTACAAACTTCTTTTTGTTTCCCCAACAAGCACCTGTTGACAACTGAATGAAACAAATCATTCAAAAATTGAAACAAAATTCTCAACAACCTATTAAGGGCTGTTCCAGCAAAATCTGTGTGGGAGGGGGGGAAGGCAACTGAAATAAAAATTTATGGGTGGTTGCGTTTGATTTAAATTCAAAATGGCTGGTGGTTGTACTTCAAAAAAATAAAAATTTACAGGTCGTTGTTGTTTCATTGGGCCATAAATGTTTGATGGTGGGTAATTTTAGTAAATTTAAAAAGAATCCGCACAGAATTAAAAACTGAAACAAAAATGCAACTTGCAGAAAGCTCCGACTTTTTCACTCCCTCCGATCTCCTCATCGGCATGCCCATAACACCAGTTAACTACAGGTGCTCGAATTTCTCGATGGCTAATAACCATATATAAGAAACATATTATGTTTTATTAGTAATGAATGACGTTAGTGGTGATGGAGGAACAGATAAACTCAAGCGCCTGTGCAGTCAACCACAAGAACAAAAAAAAAAATTACGGGTGGTTGCAATTCAAACTTATAAAAAATTACGGGTGGTAGGCTGAAGAAATAAATGAAAAATATGGGTGGTGGGTGCGAAAAAAAGGTGCCTTCCCCCCCTCCCATACAGATTTTACTGGAACAGCCCTAATACATATTCACTGTATTTGGCCCAATATACATTGCTGACCCATTCAGAAATCATTTGGCAAAGCAGTAGCACTAAAAAGTATTTTGACTAGATGTTCGAGGTACAAAAAGACAAACTTTTTAAGAAATGAATGCAAAAGCTTAAGATGGCAATCAACAGCTGCGACAAAGCATTACCTGAGACACATTGAACTTGGCTGTTAATTGGTTCGCTTCATCCTCACACTGCGACTTGATCTCTGATGAATCATCGATGCTCTGTATGCCTTGATCAGGGGCCAGCTGTGGAGACAGAAGAAGACATAGATGAGGTGAGCCATGTTGTGGGACAGGGTGAGCTCCACCAATGGCCCTATACTCTTTACAGAAAGAAAACTCAGCAAATGTTAAGTTCCAGTAGAACTACTGCTCAAGCAGGTCTATGACAGCTCCATTACCAAACTTTGAAATATAGAGTTGAAGTTGGCCATGCTGGATTGGTACTGCACAGAACAACAATATCGATTTTTTCTTGAAGAAAACACAAAGTGAGCATGTCAAAGGTCACCCCAGGTCACTCACCTCTTTGCAGTGCTCCTGAACACCATGCAGTGAACTATTGAGGTCCTCGTTAAGCCTGCACAGCTCCAGGACAACGTTGGCGTACTTCTTCTGAAAGTCCTCAGTCATGGCTTCCTGGTAAGACTGCTGCATAACACAGACAACACATGGCATCACTTCACAATGTGCAAATTTACAAAAATTAAATTGGGCTCATTAAGAAAAAACGGAGAGGCATTGTAAAACAAGGCTGCAGAATATCCCCACTAGTTAATGAGAAAAATTAGCCTTCATCCGTGGCTTTCACATTTGGATTGTTTCTTAACAGTGAAACAGTCAGATTTTAAAATCCTACATTGCTTTGTTTTCTGCCCCGGCCAGTCTCCACATTTACTAGAATGAGGCACATTTGACAGACCTGTGGGCAATATGGGCGCATCATTTCGTTGATCACATTAACTCTATCAGGTATGAACATCTGTGGACTCATTTTCACACATCCGCAGAAAAACCTGACCAACAAGTGGCACAACTATTTCAACTGCAGTGGTCTTCTACTACCTCCACAGAGACTACATCAGTCTGTTTTTACACTGTTGATTATAAAAAAATTATTTGATAGAAGAAATCCTATTGCAACTAGGGAAGAATGTATAAACAGAACCAGATAGACATCAATGACAAACAAAATGCAACATAAAGCACGTCAGGAGCTGGTTTTCAAATTGACCACAAGGTGTCACTGTACTGGATGATGGAGAATGTATGGCTCATTTCCTTCCCACTTGCAATCTAGACCTAAAAATCATGGTCTCCAACTAACTTAACATGGGTTGATGCCCACGGGCAGCTAAAATTGCCAGCAATTTCACAGTTCTGGAAGGGTCTAGCAACCCTTTCAAGCTGGTGGCCCTTTTAAAACCCTTTTTACTTTCCAGATCCTAAACAATCTGACATGAGACTGGAAACATTTCCTGTCACGAGATGGAAACATTTGAGAACCCACACTATGTGCTTGAATAACCTGGAAGATAGTATTATAGGTTTTGGGTGAAAAGGAATTAACGTTTCTTTAACAATTATACATGGATGTGAAGACTGTTCTTACCGCCTTCTCAGCCTGTGTGTTGAGTTCCTTCAACTGTTTGATAAGATCTTTCTTGATGGTCAGGATTTTAGACAGCTTGGTCTGTAAAAGTATAGGCAACAGCAATGGTCGAGGAACAGTGACCAGTACCACATAACACAGAACAACACAAATTTTAGCCATCTAATAACTATTAATGGAGATGAACTACCAAATTGAGAACAGCCATCCAGAACATCGTAAGAGATCACCACACACACTGTACCTAGCACACCTACAACTTCTGTCTCAAAGTAATCTCCTCATATGAGTTTTGCCCCAATGAAAAAGATTAGAGCATTTGCGTGTGCGTGCTCGAATACTCACACACAAGTTACACGTGTGTANATGGCTAATAACCATATATAAGAAACATATGTTTTCTTAGTAATGAATGACGTTAGTGGTGATGGAGGAACAGATAAACTCAAGCGCCTGTGCAGTCAACCACAAGAACAAAAAAAATTACGGGTGGTTGCATTTCAAACTTATAAAAAATTACGGGTGGTAGGCTGAACAAATAAATGAAAAATATGGGTGGTGGGTGCAAAAAAAGGTGCCTTCCCCCCCTCCCATACAGATTTTACTGGAACAGCCCTAACTATTAATGGAGATGAACTACCAAATTGAGAACAGCCATCCAGAACATCGTAAGAGATCACAACACACACTGTACCTAGCACACCTACAACTTCTGTCTCAAAGTAATCTCCTCATATGAGTTTTGCCCCAATGAAAAAGATTAGAGCATTTGCGTGTGCGTGCTCGAATACTCACACACAAGTTACACGTGTGTAAACACATGCATTGCTATCAGACCACACTGCCAACACTCACCACAAGACGCAAGAACTCAATCTTGAAGCCACCATACGTCCCTTCCTCCAGTCCATCAAAGGCGCCCTTTTGGGGTGAGTACCCCATAAGTGGATCATTCTCCTGAAACACAGTTTGAACAGGGCAGGTGATGCAACACTGTATCTTTATTCAATATCATTGCATGGCAAAACATTTGACTTCAGAATATCAGTGTTGTTCTGAATACAATAGAGGCAATGATCTGAAGGACTTGTTGATGGGACACTAAAAACACACTACAACTTATCTTCATTAAACATAGATTACAACAACAACAACAACCTTCTATTCAGTTGTGACCTCAGTTTAGATATTCATATCTTCTGGTTATGTTGGGATAATTTTTCAGAACACAAAGCACAATTACTGGCGCTGCAAACTTCACAGCAAAGTACTAACCAACTGTGGTGAGTTAAGACTGGGGAAAAACTTTGGTGGAGTGAAAGTCTGTGGTCGAGGCTTGCGGCGAAATGCAGACAGAGCGATGCTGTCTTGTACATCATTACTCTGAAACAGAAAGAGGCAGATGATCAATTGAAAATGAACTGAGCCCAGTTTAATACAGTAACCAACTGGTATTTCATCGACAATTGTTTCTTGGGACTGATTTGGAAATTTGTGAAACCTAATCTGCACAACTGTGTCTCCCACATCTCGAAAACACAAGTATCAGTCTTTTTTGAAACAAAATACACAAACTCCTTAATCACGAGTACATAGAGTTCACTTTGCATGCAGCATTCAACAAAATCAGTGCTGTTATGAGTTCACAAAGCAACCAAACCTAAACCTGAAAGAAACTTTGTAGTCACTGTAAATAAATTCAATGAGTAATATGTGTTAAAACCAAGCTAGACACACCGCCCCTCCCCTCCCTCCCTCCCCATGTCAATAACACACAAAATACACAGCTGCTCTCACATACACACAGAACTCACCAAGACTTCATAGTCAGGTATAGAGTGCGTGCCCAGCCCAGGCCGGTCAAACGTGATACGATATGTGTCATTGACAGTATCCAGAGCATCAATGACGCCAGTGAACAGGCCATCTTGAGGTTTCCTAAGGCGAGCTAAGACAGACAACAGAAAACAGTACTGTACAACAAAATATCTATATGTTTGGTTTATTGGCTTCACTGTACGTCATAGACAAATATCTCCGTTAGTCATGACTTAAAGCTTGTTATTCTTTTAGTTTCGTATGTCTACTGTTATGAATTTTTACTTTTATCCCCTCTTGTAGTACATTACTCTTGTGTAGGGTTTTGAATTAAATCTGTATTAACACTGAAGAGACTACCCATGCCAAATACATACAGCAGACTGCATCAGAAATTTGAGCCAACTTATGTGCGCCTGTCTGTGTAGGGAGGAAATGTAAAGTCAGCAGCGGAATACTTGAGCTTCTTGGGTGGTCATACCAAGGAGTGTACATAAAATGGGAGAGTTCACTCCGCCATCGTGACATTCGTCGTAATGGTTATCGGTAGAAAAACTAGCGACCCAAGCAATGAATAAGCAACACTAATTTAGCGGCGGAGTCCGAACCATATAAACACTGATAAATTCATACTTTAATGACGTTCGACCTGCAACAAAATTACTGTGTGATTGAAAATGGGTAAAATACGTAAACTAACATCCACTTATAATCGAATGAAAATGAAAATGTGTGTTTTAATCAACATTAAAGTGCATTTGCTTTCAATCACTTGAAGCTCCCTTCAAAAGTCATCAAGGTTTTGTTTCATGTTTGAGTTCTTAATAAGGCAAATTATCATTCCTTATAGCATTTCATACCTCCATGGACTACATAATTTTAGTGATTGCTCTTGGGGGTTCAGGGGGGATCGAGTTACCACAGGTGCCAGCAAAGGGGTACAAGAGAAGAGTGCAAACCAGGTGGGTGCCAAATGGGCACATGTTGACCCCCTCCCAGGGGGGAGGTACATGGCAGGAGTGCTTAACAGATAAAAACCAATGACTGTTGAGCCCCTCCCATCATCACAAATTTTGGTTGTTTCCCTGACCACTGACATCATGTGCTGAGGTGGTGATAAGATTTGGCCCTCGTTTTGTGCATGACCCTAAGGACAATTCATCACTACCAAAACACTGTATTCCATTCTGATGCTCCCTCACATATAATTTTAGTAGACGTACATTGACAACAAAGTATCTGCAGAAGGCAGAGCAAAGCCTGTGCAGTAGCCTTCACTGCAGACGACAGCGGCACTGGGACTGCGATCGACTTGTCTTCCAATCGTGAACAGAAGACACAAAATGAAAGACAATGTATCATATTATTGAATAACAAATAATCCTTACCTTTCTGAATCCTAAGGAAACATAAAAAATGACATTCTGGGGTTTTCGTGGATGAATTAGACAAACTAAGTGCAATTTATCGCACTGCAAAATGCACCCTTCCCCATTGTTCTTGCGCTTCCTACTTGACCATTGCTTATTCACCACTAGGTGGCAGTAGTAACAATAACAGCGAACTCACAAATGAACTCACCTATTGTACTACACTCCTTGTTCATATTTAAAGTTTATAACAATGTCTTCATAGAATAGATGGCGTATTTCACAAGAAAAAGGAGGACTTCCAGTTGAGAAAAACATGCTATTTTTCTAAAAACTTCCTAATAAATGCCAAATACACTCGATGTCACAGGAAGCAGGAGGTGCAATGACCCACTTGTACCTTTAGTGCCAATAACCAGAGGGAGCTATGATCCACCTGTAACTTTGTGCTAATCACCAAAGGGATCTACGGTCGACCTGTAACTTTGGTGCCAACCACCAAAGGGAGCCATGATTTACCTGTTACGTTAATGTCCGTCACCAGAGGGAACTATGACATACCTGTAACTTTGGTGCCAATCACCAGAGGGCACTATGACCTACCTGTAACTTTGGTGCCAATCACCAGAGGGAGTGGTATCTCATCAGGCAGGTCTTTGAAGTCATCAATCTCTGTGGCTTTACGCTGTTGTAGAAGCCGGATCTTTGTGCGTCTCTTCTCCAGAGCCTGGCGCTCTTCTGTGAAAAACGCTGCAGAACACCTGAAAAGATAAGCAGTGCTTAAGGAATACTTCACAACCAACCATATACTTCTTGGATGTATTATTAATCCCACATTTTCTAGTGTGAGATTAGTTCGTGGGACATCAGCTTTGGAAAGGGTCTGCTTAAAATGACTGCAAAGTATTTGGCTCAAGAACATGGCAACATGACTGGTACAACTTATGACTGAACACACAACCTTTAGCTTGTTCACCGTGCTAACTATACAGTTGTACAATCACTCATTCCTAATCCCAATCCCTAAACGGGACAATATTCCCAGCCATGGTCTACACATTACACCAATTCTGTAGAGATAGACAAACTAATTATGGATAAGTCCAGTAATTCACTGTTACAGCCCGACCAGGGAGTGTTACCTGCCTCATGGTCTGACTGGTTACAGTGCGACCAGGGAGTGTTACCTGCCTCATGGTCTGGCCGGTCACAGCAAGCCAATATTCCCTCTTTTTCAAAGTCAACAATTATTTAAAAAGACATCCAACTTTTCCTAATACAGCATTAACAGCCGTGCCACTAACCTGCGGGGTTTGCCCATGAGACGGCGGATCTTACACCACTCTACGCGTGTCAACTTCCTTGTCTTCAGCTGGGGAAAGGTTTCACGAAGACAAATGCAGAAGTCATTCTCACCCTCAAACAGCGACCTGTGCTCAAGAAACAGTCCAGTAGTTTTTTTATTCATTTTAACCACATCAATTCTTAAGAGTATGCAACCCAAGTGAGTAAGTGGCAACTGACTTCAACAACACTGCAGCCAAGGAGTTTAGCTACACAATTCATAGTTAGTAATATAAGGCTAAGCTTTAGATGACCCAAGGAAAAGTGGCCGAGATGGCAGAGCAGAACAGCTGACTTCTACTTCCATTACACTGACTTCTAGCACCAAAACAAGATTTTTGTAATTTCAAAGACTCACTACATTTCTTCAAGTACATCTTATTGCAACATTTTGTTGTAGAAATTCCATAAAATAAAATTGCACATGGCAGCCACAATGTGCACTAAATAGGTGATAAGCCATTTTCAATTTAGCTCCAGAAGAAACGACATTGTATAGTAAATATATGAAGAGTTACAGCAGATCTAGCTTTGCTCCAACATATGACTACTGCATGTACACTGCCACTACTATAATGACTCTCGTTAGCATAACCACGACTGAATATTGTGGGAATCACAGTTACAAGTTTTCTAATACGATTCAAAAGGAGAATCGTTCATAAAACAAAGACAGAACCAATGACTTTAGATAGGAAATATGAAAAAACGCACTGAGATGCGTGTCATGATGTAGCCATTAACTTACTGGTCAATGTTGGAGTAGAACCACTCATAACAGACCCATTTGTGTGCCTTGGGTAACTTTAGCAAGTTTTTGAGCCGCACCCCAATGGCCTGGGCTGCCTTCTTGTCCGGCGTGCTCAGAATACCTTTCTGCGAAGGTAAGAGGTAGGCTGGATACACCACAGTCACAAATAGAACTAGGAAATATAGGTGGAGGAGAACATGTGATAGAGATATAAGTGGGGAAGAACAAACGGCAGAAATATAGGTGGGGGGAGACCAAATGGTAGAATTGACTTGTAAACTTAGGGTGAGTGGACAGAGGGAAGGAAAAGTGACGAAATGAGAACGAGGGGGTCTGAGATTGGGTTAATCACAACTATGAGAAATAATGGAAAGTCTTCTTGACCGTGTTTCACTATGCAGAA
The DNA here is from genome assembly GCA_002633005.1 of Phoronis australis. NCBI lineage: Eukaryota > Metazoa > Phoronida > Phoronidae > Phoronis > Phoronis australis. The sequence goes on along the minus strand of NMRA01000134.1, from coordinate 150,744 downwards.
CAACATTAAGAATAAGAACTTGGATAGAGTGCAATGAGGGTAAACTTTTGGAGTAATAAGAACTTGGATAGAGTGCAATGAGGGTAAGCTTTTGAAATAATAAAAACTTGGATAGAGTGCAATGAGGGTAAGCTTTTGAAATAATAAAAACTTGGATAGAGTGCAATGAGGGTAAGCTTTTGAAATAATAAAAACTTGGATAGAGTGCAATGAGGGTAAACTTTTGGAGTAATAAGAACTTGGATAGAGTGCAATGAGGGCGAGCTTTTGGAGAGATTACAGTGTGACACTAAGTGAGAAGCTAATCAAAAGAGTTGTGTTCACTGAAACTATGTCTGGATGAAAGCAGTAAATTATAGCGACAGTAACAGAGCATCGACATGCACTCATGACGGCAGCGCAAATGGTGTGCTTCTGAAGGTGGTTTCAGTATCATAAAATGGCCAATAGAAGGCACAGAATATGTCAAACCTGTCTGTATTGGGTACTAGTAGGTGGCGTCATCTCTATAACACAACTATTTGAAAAATTTCGTGAAAATTAGCCAAGGAACTCCAAAGATACCGACAAACATAAAAATAAAACTGACACTAGGATGAAAAGTTATAATCTGATTGGACTGAAATTCATCGTCATCAGCTTTCATCTTCATTGGAGCACATCTGCCAAATTTCACAAAGATCATTCAAAGGGTTAAGGAGACAGCCGTAGACGCCAAAAAGCAGAATTGCCCCAAGGAACGCAAGAATAGTCCAAAACCTCCGAAAATAAACACCATCCGTGGTCTTCATACCAGGAACGCAACCGCCAATTTTTATTATGATCCTTTGAGTGGTTTGACAGATAGAGAGACAGACATAAAAAATGTATGCAAAAGCTTTTAAAAGGCCACCAGGTGGCACAAAAAATCAAATCTGTCCAAAAAATGGGAAGGCATTGTCATCTTCTTAATATATACGTATTTGTCGAATTTCATGAAAATACATAAATTAACTCAGAAGGTAAAGAAGCAAACATAAAAAAAACATTTTGCCACTAGGGGGTACAGTGATATACGGCCCAATTCGACAATTGTTACCAGTTATCGTCGGCTCCATAGAAACTCATGCTTGACACTTCACAAAACTGCTTGAAAGGGTTAAGAAGATTTGGTCACAGATGCAAAAAAACAAAATCACCACTAGGGGGTGACATAGTAATCAAACTTTTCTGAAAAGCAACATCAGTCATGGCCTTCTCACCGGGAACATACCTACAAATTTTCATGACCATTTAACGGGTTTGGCAGCTAGAGAGGCAGACGCCAGTAAACGAACGCAAAAATAACAAAAATGGCCACAAGGTGGGGTAAAATATGTCAAATCCGTCCCAAAATGAAATGACATCATAGCCTCTTTAATAAAAACCTATGTGCCGAAGTTCATGCAAATTCATCACGGAACTCAAGAGATACGCAAATGTAAATAAATAAAATTGCCACTAAGACGCACAACGGCATAGTTGGATCAGTCTGAAACTCATCCTCATCAGCTTCATAGGAACACACCTGCCAAATTAAAATAAGATCATGCAAGTGGTTCATGAGATACAGCAGCAGACAGTGGACACCCAGACAGAGGTGATGACAATATGCACCCACATGTAAATATGTGCAAAACATAATAAACAACCAACCATGATGTAACCTTAAGGCCTGTTAATAATCCAGGCATGCAAAAATTTGCTCAACATCAATATCATTAAAGGCAACTTAAGATAATCGCAGACAACTATTCAACCTCATATTGGAATAAACAAACAATCACAGTTTCCTGCATTTTACCCAATAAATATTACTGAAAAATGGAAGGAAATTGGTATTTTCATATTAGGAAATACAGATACTGTCAAAATTTGTGATACAAACTGGGTAAAGCTGGTGTGTATAGCAGCCTGACTACTCACTGCTGGGATAGCCTTGGGCTGTTTACGAGGTGATCGAGACGAGGCATGGTCTTCATCATCCCCAAAGATGAGTCGGTTACGTTTTCGTACACGGGGTGGCTGAGAATAATTCAAATGAAACAAAATTATCTTTGGCACATATTCAGTCAATAACATTGCGTACACAGTCCTGAAGATAGGTAATAAGTTGAAATAACATAAAATAACGTTTCGTTTTGGAGAGAACATTACGATTGGAAGCAGCGCCACTGCCATCACCATCACCCTTGTAAAATTGGCTTCTACATCCATTAAAGGATATTACATGCAAATAACTCATTATAAACTCTCCAGTGTTTGCCCGGGTTGACTTCATTATAACTTTGTAAAACAATTAAAAAATGATTAGCAATTGATCTATTTACAACAAACACAAGATACATAAACACTATTACGCAGCTGGTCGACTTTTTTGTTCACATCCACTTCTTAGTACTTCAGTTGATTTTATACAAAAACACCAGCAGCGCCCTTTATGCCGCATTCTACTCACCAGAGATCTACCTGACTGGGGAGGGGTAAAGGAATTTCCTTTGCCTGCAAACAACAACAATTTCCTTTTTATCAAATGTTCATCACACCAGTATGATTTTGAAAATGAGTAATCCATTCTAACTGTTACAAGTATGAGTTCTAGTAAAGCTGCATTTTGCCCAGTTTAGCTGCCTAAAAAGCAAAAATCAACAAGATCATTGAAACCACCAGGGACTCAAGAAAACGCTTCAGACTTTGGGTTGGCCAACAATAAAATTTCAAAATTGAAAATGGCAAATGCACACATTGCCTATGACTTGAGTAAGGAAAATGGAATCAAACCACTGTAAAGAATATTATGAGGCGAATTTTAGGAAAGTAAAAGACCCAAATCTGATTTATAGTATTTAACCACCTAAGCAGGGTGAAATGGAGCTTTAAACATATTAGTACACTGTGAATCATCAAAGTTTTGGGATTCTGTGACTATGGGCATGACCGAGCAATTTATTTTCCAGTCTACTGAAGAGCTGTGACTGATACAAGAAGTCACCCAAGGACTTTCCAATGATTTGGGGGAGTCGGTTGGTATGAACAGCCAACTTCAACCTTGAATTAAAGTTACAGCCAAAGTTACCTTTGCAGTTAACAGATGGATTTAAACAGTAATTACCTTCTTTCAGACTGACCAAGGCTTCAGCTGAAGAATCTAAAACAGAGCAATATTTCTTACAGACTGGAAAGAATAACAGTTAGATGAAACTAACAGCTGCATGGTGACTGACGTACAGCACAACCAAAGACAAATGTTTCATTTTTGTTTTTCTTTTGAATTTTGTAGACTTTATTGCTCTACCAGTATGTGTGAGATAAAAAGATTATGGCACTACACGCCCTTGGCAGTTACTTCCTGTATCTAGAGCCCTGGTAAGATTTACAGGAAGGACTACTGGGTGATAATTCTTCCAAATCCCACTCGAAATCAAGAAAGGAAAAGTAATAGCCTCGTCATTAAGTAACATATATTGCCCCTAGTCTGACATAAGAGCAACACTACTCCCACCCACACCATGTGTGAATTTATGCGCACACATTTCAAATGGTGTCCACCAAATCACCTCGTCAAGAACAAAAATGGACACAAGCCCTACTTTAGTTTCTTTTGCAACTCTTCTTGATTTCATACATACCCTCAATGAAGAATGTTCATGTGAAATACACAAGATAGATTCTGCACAAAATACCAGCCTCATTTTTACTTAGACCACAAATTTTTCTGCCATCGATAAGGCAGTGACGTAGACTGATGTAGTTCAAAATTTGACCAACCAGAGCAGCTCATGTGGCCAACCACAGCACTTTCAAGTGGTGACTTCTAAACGTTACTTTGCAAAATGAAGTCCCTTGATAGAAAATCAAATGCCTGAATTTATGCACGTTAATGTGGCCAAATTGTCTTCAAAGTCGCACTATTGCAAATCATCAGTTACTTAACATGAAATAAAAAAACACTGATGCCTTCATGTAGAGGGTGTATCAGGCGTCCAAATGGACACCCTTACTTAAATTTGGACACCCCAGTTATGGCTCATCGTTCAGCATTTGGACGCCCAACTAAAAGTAAGGGAGATATATCCTTTAACACACTGACAACAGCTCTGGGAGCTCATTGACCTGACAAGAATAACAAAGAAAGTTTAGATGTAAGATAACTAATAAACTGTATTGCAGAAACGTGTCTTCACATTAGCAGTTATAAAAATACAGCCATGTCAGACTGGCAATGGACGCCCTGAGAAATTGGAAAACCCATTTTGGACGTCCCAATTTTGAAATCCTGGATGAAACTCTGCCTCGAAATATGTTGACTTTGTGTGGAATTCCATTATTGAGTGATTGGAGTTTGCTCCCTTGGCACTAAATACAAGCCATACATGGAAAACTAGGCCAGCCACACATGCCGCACGACTGCTTCCTTGGCACTGAATGCATGCTCTATATGGTCAACCACAGAATGTCACAGAGTGCCCACTGCCCGTTACCATGACTTCCGATGTGAACAAGGCCAGAGCTGGGCTCTTAAAACTGCCAGCGAGAAAAGACTGGTTCATTTGAAGAATACATTTGTTGTAGCATAGAATGAGAGACTCTGGTTAACTTAAGACCGGGTATGTGTCAATTTCAACAACATGGACATTTTAATGCACTGTAGAGGATGCCAACTAATGATTTGCTGTTACCTATGAATATTTATTTGGGAATCAAGCTACAAAAGTTTTGAAACATACAATTGTACATTTTAACAAATAAAAAAATTTAAAGGCAGAGCTGTGTTCAGCAAAATAAATTCAAAATGGTTGACTCCACTCGTCTGCCAAACTTGAATTTTAGTGAATAATTATTCAGAAAAAACATCAAATATTAAAAACCTAGAGACCTGAGTAAGCCTTGACTAGACCAGAAACAAGACCATACAGACACTTCTATTCAGAACTGGAATTTGCCCTCAGCAACGCTCTGTTCTAGATCCACCACCACCAGGCCCAGCCATCTCCATCCACTACTTCGAAGCCTTACACATATCATACTATTGTAGAAAAATCTGTTAACTACTAGCACCCAGTCTTGTACTGGGATTATCCACACGAGAGCCAAGCGTCCAAACTATTCAGCCAAGACGCATTTGTCGCTTGGCAATCAGTGGTGAATTTAAGGGAGGGGGGCCAAGGGGGCCATGGCCCCCCTAAAATTGTCCTACATTTCATTCAGCAGTACGGGGGTGCGAATGTCCAATGGGTAAAATCCTCGCAAATACTCTACCATGCCCCCCCCCCAACTCAAAATCCTGGATCCGCCCCTGGCAATCAGTTTAAACAGTCTTTAAATGACTCTACATCTTACAAGTTATAACACAGGTAGGGTTTTTTCGTGGGTATGACCTTATTGAAAGTGGCAAGACTTGAACAAGGTATCTCTGGTGTGTGAATCAAAGTGTTCAAACCAGCCATCTAACAGGTAATTTTTCAACATTGGCACCCAACAAAGCGGAAACCAAGGAAACGCCGAGATTAGTGCAAGGCCACCATGNGGGGGCAGCCTAGTGCTGGTAGATCCAGAACACACAGAGAACACCACAGCTCAAGGGTCAATCCCAAGACACAGTGTAGTATTGCTCAGGACAAATTCCAGGATGTTAGTGTTGCTGAAATCAGTGGCTAGGAGGTGCGCAAGTTCCATGGACAAGGAACGAGTGTTGTATCACATTATTTCCAGGTAAGACATATTGAATAAACCTCTTTAAATCACTTGCCAATAGGCAATTGACACCTGGCTGATCAGTTTCTAAGATGCCTGGCTCTCATGCTGAAATTCCTGGGTTCAACAATTTTTAAATGTCGACGGTACTGTAACCATGGCGTAAGCGAGGCAAATCAGAACTTGTTGGAGCTTCTTAATTTCAGTATATTTCCACTCAAAAGTTATAGCTGTTGTAGCCTACACTGATGCCTGCGCCAAACTGAAGATACCATAAGTTCCCAAATTACTGCCAATGGTTAACGTTTTTTTAACGGCAGGGCTTGACACTATGAAAATCGCATTTTGCTGACCAAGCCAAAATCCTAGGTCGCATTTTCAAAATCCAGCTCGCATTCATAAATTCCAAGGCACGAAAATTTCCCGCCATTTTAACGGGCCAAAACTGGCTTTTAGGTCATCAGAAAATGCTTAGATTATGCTCTTGCGACGTTAAATACTCAAAAATTTCATGTCGCAAAATTGAGTTCTTACAGGCATATCATGCATGCACCGCGTTACCGTTCTCCACTACCGACATCCAGTGAAAGACCCTGGAGCGCAAGGCAGTTGCCGATATGAAATTAAGTCAGTAATCTCTAACCGACACATACATTCCATTAGCTTAAGTGTGCAACGTGAAAAAGGAGAAAATACTCGTTGAAAAAGTATCCGTGACTTTTCTAGGACTGACTTGCTATATGACTGTCATCAAAGTTGTTAAAGATCCAAAGATTTATAACTCTCAGTGCAAATTCCTTCCATTTGTTCGCAGGCCAAACTTTGCAACTTGACTTTTGAAAAAAACATCCTGTCAGAAGAAATCCGTGAAACATTCCCCTACTCGCTTAATGATGTATTCATACACGGAAACAATTCACTGCAAATTTCACAACAAAAAATGTGGGACTTATGCAGTTTACATAGTCAACAATCAGTTTTCCATGAAATAAAAAGTCTCGAAATAATTTCCGACGGCGCGGGTTTCTATTATTCTGCCGAAAGCGCGTAAAGGCATGCCCGTCGTTTGGCGATTAATTCGGATGTCATTTTCACGTTTGCTGTCTTTCGCAATAAAAAAACGAGACGTACTTTTCCAAGTCACGACGATAACAGTGGAACCGACCAGTGTCGCAGAGCAATCAGGCATATTGCCGTGGGTGTTGCCATAATTTGATATTAATGACACATTACATGAAAAATAAATGTTTTTTCCACCACTAAGCTTGGTAAGTTCGTTGTTTAAGAATTAATAGAAACACCGTTGCTTTCTAACGTTTTATCACATGTTACTCCGAGATCCAAAACTTTCTTCGGCACATCCGGAAATTTGCAAAAAGCTGAAAGCATTGGCCAGTAAAATGCGTCAAAGACCAATTCTGCATTCCCTTGTTCACACGATGTGTTAACGAGTCATCGGGAGTGCTGTCCTCAATGAGTGTTCTTTTGAACTTGATTTAGCAGCAACCATATAACGGTCGGAATCACCGAAGTTGCTTTACATTTCCCAGGTATCTGCCGCAAAGTTTAAAAACTCAGCTCGCATACATTGGAAATTCCAGGTCGCATTTTGAGACTTAATGTGAGCTGTCCAAAATCTCAGCTCACATTTCCAAATTTCAGGTTGCAAATGCGACCTGCAGCTTGTTATATGTCGAGCCCTGAACGGTTATCAGCACCAAAATTGACAACAATGAGTGAGGGGCGGAGCAATGCTTTCTCAGTGCGCACTTCTCCAATGTGATTATTCTTCATGACCTGCATATGTGAGCACTCATTGTCCTCAGTTGTTAAAAACACATAAACCATTTGAAGTAATCTGGAACCTTACAGTGGTTTAGTTTGGCGCTGGCAACAAACAGTTTAGCTCACCAGCCTGCGCCAAATGGAAGTTCGCCAAATCAATTGGAGGCAGGCATCGCAACATCGCCAGATCGATAACTATCAGTCGGCAAAATATACAATTATACAGGAGGATCACCAAGGCTACTCAAACAGGGAGGGTTGCAGGACCAACTAATTTACTAATAGTGCCGAACACGGACACGGTCCGGACGCAGTGTGGGAAACTTTCTGGAAAGTGGCATTTAATTTTCCTTCAATAACCAAGTTATTGATGTACAAATTATGTCGTACGTCCAGATTGAAGATAGAGCTTCAACTCCATGAAATGTAAATAGTTCCTGCGACTTAACAGATTGCTGAATCGCTGAAATTCACAAAACTTACTTTCAAGAGCATCACTGAATTCATCCGCCATTTTTTCGAAGCAAGTGAATGATGGGAAATCATTTCTCATTTTTCTGACAGGTGTCGCGCATACTGCAGTGTCAAGGAGTCCGACGGAAAGGAGAGTGTGATTTTTTCACAACATCGACAAGAATGTTACCGTGAATCATCCGAGTTAATTATGCGTAATGCTTGTGATTGTTAGAACTCAGGTATGGTATAAGAGTGAAATCAACCCATACTTCTGTGGACAATTCTAGCCCCGAGCCCGAGATCAACCATTTAATTTTGAATCGGGGCCAACGGCACGTCTAGTAAAATAGACGTGGGGACCGTGGAGCTTCTATACTAGTGTGTAGGCGCTTCTTACACCGGCAGCTCCTCTGAGAATTATGCTTCACACTGATTAAAACATGAAAGTCAGGGGTTCCAAGTCATTAGCGCATAGAAAGGGATACTTTACTTGGGCAGCGCAGCACTGAAAAAAGTGGGGGCCGGGGCTAAAGCCCCCACAGCCCCCTTGTGTTGTGGTGCGCCACCCATGCTTTATGAGGCCCTCCATGTTTTTAAAGCCTAACTTGATGTATTGGGTTAACCAGGTAGTCCCAGCAAAGCCTTAGTAAAATAAAAAAGCGCGAGTTCAATCATGCAAATGTAAGCCTGTCAAATGAAGCTGCCTTTTCGTGTAGAAAGACCGGGACTTGAACCCGGGTTGCACGAGCGACAGTCAAGCATCTAAACCATTCGGCCAAGAGGCAATTGCCACTTGGCAAGCGGCTTAGAGAGAGGCGTTATTTGACTGTACGTGTCGTGACAACCGGAAGTCACGTTTCACAATGTTGCGTCAATGCGAGGACCCAGCACAAACAACAAATTTTGTGTTGAATAGGGGGTCTGAATAGAACACTATCGTGTGTGGGTGTTATGCGCCGTTGTTCAAATTAAAAGGTGATTCTCGCAGTGACGTAGCCATAAGCAAGCCTATACGCCTAACAGCTCATTACATATGGTGATTTATGAACTAATGGACTCAGAGCGATGCTCTTAACATACTGTAGGAACCAAATTTACAGGTGTTACCATTCAAGATAGGCTTTAAAGGAAAATGCCTCCAAAAACAACCTAGTTTGTATCAATTTAGATCGAATAGTTCCACTCGATAACAGCAAGTACAGCTCTTTTACCTTGCCTGACACGTGATGGCAGACGGAGGTGTTGAAATTGACCAATTACGTCAGAGGTTCAAATGCAGTCTGTTCAGCAGTTCACAACACGCTTGCAGGTGTAAGCTTATCGCTTGAATTCATCGTTTTGCACCAATAAACCATCAAAATTCGATGTAAAATCCTTACAAATACATCGAGTTATTGAGCAACGGTGTTATTTTATTTCGCTGTTACAGATTTTTAGGTATTTGAAGGTACCATATCTCGATAGGCAAATTAACCAAGATCGGTCGCGGGAGTTTGGAGTCTGTTCGGGGATAAATTCAAATTATTCGTCCGTCAAATATAGACAGAACATAGCTCTGTGTTGTAATTTTAGACAAGTTTTTTCATTTCAAAACACAGACAAAATGCTTGGTATCTCGGCCAGTGGCTCAGACTCGATCAGGCCCATTGCGGCCAAATTGAAGACATCACTAACATAAACCAGCCAAAGTTAGAAACTAAACTTCCTGTCACGAAAAGACTGCTCGTGAGCCAGAAAATAATATGCACATGATTAATTTGGTGAATTAGCCACAAAACTGCAAATCTACTTTCTAGCTCGTCATGCAGGTTCTGCGAAGCCAGGTTAACCTTCCACGTCAGATTTGTCAGGGCAAAAGTTGTACAGTAACAATGATTCGAATAATGTATATGAGTAGCTAAATAAAGATTCCCCAAACATCTTACCATAGGATATAGAATCGAGTTGTTGTTTCACAACAGCTTTCTGTCAGAAAACACTGAACGCTTACACGGCCTCGGTGCCCGGTCAATTAGTTTATTGCATGTAAACCCAGTAGTGCAGTGATTTATTCATTGCTGGCTTCTGAAAACATTTGCACTCACGAACACTCCAAGGCATTACAAATTGTATCTAATGAGACAGTCTTTGTTTCAGCTTTATATAAGCATTGGTTAGGGTGAGAATAATTTATTTTGAAACAGAACACACAATAATGAACGTCAACATGGCAAATCGCAATCCCGACTTAGATGAGTGCTCATCCGACGAAGACTTCACAGGTCAATCATTAGGTTTCACAGGCTATCAGTTTGAACCAGAATACACGAACGAGTCAGTCATCAAACAGGCTATATAAGATGTTATGTTTTCACGCCTTGAATTAATTTTAATTTTTTATGTTTCATGGCCAACTACAATTCTCCATAATCAAAAACTGATCAACAACCAATCCGACAAAATGCAGGCCACTGACTGACATGGAGAAGTGTCATGTCCTCATACTTAGTATTAAAGGGGTACTTTTCATTCTTCACTACCGGAAGCCACTTCCGAAGCATTATGGGCTCTCGAGGCAATCGAAAAAGCGATATACCTGTTTTTGTCGCAGCTTCATAGTTCGCACAAGTGGTAACAATACACCATGCCACAGCGGCACTCACTCTGCAGGAGAACCACTGACGCTGCTACGTCCTTTCACACCTTCCTCACAGGTTAACGCTACACCTCTCTGCGAAGTAAGAGTGACAGTATATGAGGTGATGTAGATATAGACCAATTAAGACGGTAAAAAAGACTTATAATTAAATCGGGTAGCATTCTCCTTTAATACACTCTTGTAGAATGTTGTTTATCAGGGCTTCTCATTGGTTAAAGTAATGAAACGAACGACATAACATTTAGTTATTACCATTGGTGGAAATCTGGGAAACCCCTTTCAGTTTACTGTTACGTAGTATGGTGACCACCTTTGACTTGAATAGTTGCAATTTATTAAAACGGGCAGTGATCAATGTAAACAAAATCAAGGGAACCCCGATCCTGTGGCTAAACCTAAACAAGTACAGTGCATAGAAAGCAGTGCAAGTGGTGGTGATGGGATCAATAAACTTCCAACCAGGCATGTTCATTGATGCCCACACGAAATTCCGTGTGTTTTCATCATGTTTCCACAGGTCCTCTTTTCAGTATAGGTGGTGCTGTGTCAGAGGGTATGTCTTTAAGTCCTTCCAACTTGAACAAATACTCTTGTAATCAAACTTCTTTCATTCAGTTGCCCAAATCAACAACTTGCCATGTTTAACTTTTTGTGCACTTCTATTTTCACTGCGCGTGCCAGGAGCGTTCGCAGAAATTGGGCAGCTGCCAGAATTGAACGAAGGACAGCTCGTAAATGAGTTTCATGGGATTATTTGTTTGGAAGGAAATAAAGACACTGACCTTCTCCTAAGGTGTCTCTCTCTATGTGCAAATGGTACTTATAACAACATAGCTTTCATGTTTTAATCAGTGTGAGACATCAAGGTAGGGTAAGCTCTAGAGTTACTTGCAATGGCACACTCTTAGTTACAATGCAAATCTGGCTATAACAAGGTACCTAAACTACACAGTCAACAGACTCATAAACACGGGCACGGACGCATGAACATGACTCGCGTACCTGCAAACACCGACGACTGACTCACAAACACGGAAATGGACTCGCAAAACACGATCCACGCACCCAAATACACGGGACACGGACTCGTATTCCTGAGGAAACACGGTAAACGGACCGCCAAACACGGTTTACGGGCAAAATGGAGATGTCAGCTGACCCAGGAAGCCAATGAGTCATGACCCATGTTTGGCGGTCCGTTAACCGTGTTTCCTCGTGAATATGAGTCCGTGTCCCTTGTATTTGGGTGCGTGGATCATGTTTTGTGAGTGCGTTCCCGTGTTTGTGAGTCAGTGGTCGGTGTTTGCAGGTCCGTGAGTCGTGTTCATGCATCCGTGCCCGTGTTTATGAGTCCGTTGACCAGGTAGTTTAGGTACCTTATATAAGACGTAAGTAATTTCCAGGTACATGCTTGTAAAGTTATACATACGGGCATCCTGTTAACACCATAAGTATCACAAGGTCTAGGGTGTTTAGTGAGTACGCTCAGCTGACTCAGGGGGAAAGTTGCTCAAGTTATACTTTGGGGTTAACTCACAGTGTGGACGTTGGTTTTGATCACTTTCCTGTATAAAACGGATCTCAACTTGATCCTTACTCAGACGAGAAGTGGTTTCTGGTCTTGGAGGCAGCTGGCAGTTCATTACTGCTTGAGACTACGCTCCTTGATTAGATTACGGTAAAAATTCTCGTGTGATGGCAAAAAATTTATTTTGCTCCAGGTCAGAACTTGTACAAAAGTTTAGAGATAGGCAATATTGGTCATCCCAAATGATTACTCACCTCAATGTTACACACTACGAGGATGCATGAAAAGGTTGTATTGACAGTTTTTTGAACTAGTGGTCTATTACTCTGTTGAATTTTCGAAATATGATGAACATCAAAATCGACCTTGCCCCAATCTTCAGAATCAATAAAATTCAAATTCTGCTTAAATTTCCATGTCCTAAATTTTAGAGACTGCTCAATGTCGAGAATTTTTACAGTACCTTCCGTCACAAGCAGTAATGAAGTGTCAGAGTCTTCCAAGTCCAGAAATCAGTGAGAAGCAAGTTAATACCAATTTTTTAATGGTAAGTGGTATTAAATCAAATGTGGTAGAAATGGGAATTTGGCAAAAAAACATAGTTGACTGATTTTGAGACCTGCACTGACATCAATTTCAGTCTTGCGTGTTTTTTGTAAGGATATATAAATGCACCTACTGGTAAGTATAGATAATCAACCTCTGAAACACAGTGATTTGCCAAGTGGTGAGTAACAAAAGTAAATACTTCATCATTTTTNTTTGTTTCAGCTTTATATAAGCATTGGTTAGGGTGAGAATAATTTATTTTGAAACAGAACGCACAATAATGAACGTCAACATGGCAAATCGCAATCCCGACTTAGACGAGTGCTCATCCGACGAAGACTTCACAGGTCAATCATTAGGTTTCACAGGCTATCAGTTTTAACCAGAATACACGAACGAGTCAGTCATCAAACAGGCTATATAAGACGTTATGTTTTCACGCCTTGAATTAATTTTAATTTTTTATGTTTCATGGCCAACTACAATTCTCCATAATCAAAAACTGATCAACAACCGATCCGACAAAATGCAGACCGACACAGAGAAGTGTCACGTCCTCATACTTAGTATTAAAGGGGTACTTTTCATTCTTCACTACCGCAAGCCACTTCCGAAGCATTATGGGCTCTCGAGGCAATCGAAAAAGCGATATACCTGTTTTTGTCGCAGCTTCATAGTTCGCACAAGCGGGAACAATACACCATGCCATAGCGGCACTCACTCTGCAGAAGAACCACTGACGCTGCTGCGTCCTTTCACACCTTCCTCACAGGTTAACGCTACACCTCTCTGCGAAGTAAGAGTGACAGTATATGAGGTGATGTAGATATAGACCAATTAAGACGGTAAAAAAAACTTAAGGTGTCTCTCTCTATGCGCAAATGGTACTTATAACAACATAGCTTTCATGTTTTAATCAGTGTGAGACATCAAGGTAGGGTAAACTCTAGAGTTACTTGCAATGGCACAGTCTTAGTTACAATGCAAATCTGGCTATAACAAGGTACCTAAACTACACAGTCAACAGACTCATAAACACGGGCACGGACGCATGAACATGACTCACGTACCTGCAAACACCGACCACTGACTCACAAACACGGTAATGGACTCGCAAAACATGATCCACGCACCCAAATACACGGGACACGGACTCGTATTCCTGAGGAAACACGGTAAACGGACCGCCAAACATGGTTTACGGGCAAAATGGAGATGTCAGCTGACCCAGGAAGCCAATGAGTCATCACCCATGTTTGGCGGTCCGTTAACCGTGTTTCCTCGTGAATATGAGTCCGTGTCCCTTGTATTTGGGTGCGTGAATCATGTTTTGTGAGTGCGTTCCCGTGTTTGTGAGTCAGTGGTCGGTGTTTGCAGGTCCGTGAGTCGTGTTCATGCATCCGTGCCCGTGTTTATGAGTCCGTTGACCAGGTAGTTTAGGCACCTTATATAAGACGTAAGTAATTTCCAGGTACATGCTTGTAAAGTTATACATACGGGCATCCTGTTAACACCATAAATATCACAAGGTCTAGGGTGTTTAGTGAGTACGCTCAGCTGACTCAGGGGGAAAGTTGCTCAAGTTATACTTTGGGATTAACTCACAGTGTGGACGTTGGTTTTGATCACTTTCCTGTACAAATCTCAACTTGATCCTTACTCAGGCAAGATGTGGTTTCTGGCCTTGGAGGCAGCTGGCAGTTCATTACTGCTTGAGACTACGCTCCTTGATTAAGATTACGGTAAAAATTCTCGTGTGATGGCGAAAAAATTATTATTTTGCTCAAGGTCAGAACTTGAATAAAAGTTTAGAGATAGGCAATATTGGTCATCCCGAATGATTACTCACCTCAATGTTACACACTACGAGGATGCATGAAAAGGTTGTATTGACAGTTTTTTGAACTAGTGGTCTATTACTCTATTGAATTTGCGAAATATGATGAACATCAAAATCAACCTTGCCCCAATCTTCAGAATCAAGAAAATTCAAATTCTGCTTAAATTTCCATGTCCTAAATTTTAGAGACTGCCCAATGTTGAGAATTTTTACAGTACCTGCCGTCACAAGCAGTAATGAAGTGTCAGAGTCTTCCAAGTCCAGAAATCAGTGAGAAGCAAGTTAATACCAAGTTAATACCAAGTTAATACCAAGTTTATAATGGTAAGTGGTATTAAATCAAATGTGGTAGAAATGGGAATTTGGCAGAAAAACATAGTTGACTGATTTTGAGACCTGCACTGACATCAATTTCAGTCTTGCGTGTTTTTTGTAAGGATATATAAATGCACATACTGGTAACTATAGATAATCAACCTCTGAAACACAATGATTTGCCAAGTGGTGAGTAACAAAAGTAAATGCTTCATCATTTTTGCAGGTCTTGTGTGAGCTGGTTTAAAAAATGATACCGCGCCACCGGCGCCACCAACTCAGTTGTCAAAAAACCTCAGACCAGAACCAACTATGCTTTTTCGGCCTCGCCAGATTAGATTTGGAAATTTTTTCCCTGTAAAGGCTATTTTGTATTTTCAGTGGTTTGCCAAGTAAACTCACAGCGACATGGTGAATGGTGTACACAGGCAACTTGTACTGCTGGTGACTATTGTCACTCTGTCAGCCACTGAAAGCCGTAAGGCTGGTTACTGTCCCACGCTGGACCCTGACCTTGGGAGCATTTGTGTAATGAACTGTTACCCAAATAAGAATGACACTGAGTAGGTGATCTTTTATTCAGTTAATAAGGCAATGCTAATTATGTTACTTATAATAAGGTATTTAACAAAACAATAAAATGGAGTGGAAACAAAGAAATACTAAAAATGTAATACCTGTTTAAATTGGTTGTAACGTTACAAAACTATTTAGAAAAATGCTCAATATCAAACTGCAGAAGATGTGCATCTCAGCATCGCTAAAGTTTTAAAAATTTTAAAAGTATTAGAGAGATGTTTCTTACCTGTCACTTCTGATTCTTTTTTTCCCTGCACTGTGCAATGAATTTCAATCATACAGTTATACCTGCCTAGGCATTTTTATTCTGTACTTTTAGTTCTTTTTGTCTTTGTAATGTGGTTTTTCTTATAGTTTAATATACATAACGTATTTATTCGTCTTTTTCATTTGTTGTGCTAACTATGTTAAAGCTTAGGTTACATCATTCTTAATTGGTACCTTATTTTAGTTTCTCCCATTATTGCATCGGTAGTTTATACTGAAGTCCCTAGGTATTTATCCCCTGTACATGTTCACATTTTACATAGATATATAATCATTTTGTTGGTACTCAACACAGTTTGGTGTTTCGCTCATGTAGTGAGATAAATTGTTGAACGAATTACCTAGTTTATTTTTTGCTAACTACATGACTTGTGTATATATTGGTGGCTTTCATGCAAGCGGCTCCTTAGCCTTTTGAAAGTCCTCTTGCCTTGTTTTGATATTTCTAAAGTAATCAGTGGCTGTTATACATAATATTATAGTCTTAGTAAAACCTTGGTTTTGTTGTTTACCTTCGACTAATACAAGTCCCACTCTTGTCACTTTAACGTGTGCTTAGCAACTAAGAGCGACTTGTGTACATGCATGGTTATTTGTATTATGAATGGCTAAACTCTCTATCTATCTATGTATGTATTGTGCTGTTAATGTATATTGTGTTCAGTTTGGGCAATATGACTATTTTGGACATTCCATTTCATACAATGTCGGGTGTCACATGTGAACTTCTCTATTAGTGTTGCATAGTGCATCGGTCTTGAAATAACACTTACTCATTTTTATTATTTATAGCACTGTAGTCAGGCTTTCAAAATTTGCCAATTATTTTTGTGGAAAATAACTGAAGAATAACTGTGTCTTATTTTGCTCGGTTGTTTTTGTAGTTGCCGGGACAACTTAAAGTGCTGCTCAGATGGGTGCGGTTATTCATGTCAGAGTCCAGTCGAGACTCTTCAAAAACTGGCCGCCATTAATGTGACTGTGGCTTTTGATATACCCTGCTCTACTGTCAAATCCAGCAAGTCTGGCTTCATTAATGCTGTAACGACGGCTTTAGAACATAGCTTTCCACAGTTCTTCACCTTCATGCCTACTCAAGTCGATGGTAAGAGTTTTGTTAAGCTGCACAATGCATTAGAACAGTTCTTTGCCTGAGAAAAATAGTCACAACTTTATCAATGATGCGAAGTTTTTCGAGGTGCATAAATTGAACTTGATACAAGGCAGCACTGAGGATTGAAAATTAGCTAATGAAAGAAGTTTATTCTTAAGTTTGTAGTTTTAAAGTGCAAACCACCAATTCCATGCCTAAAAACAACCCCAGCCATCGACCAGCCACATGTATATGCACACCCAAGTTTGGTTAAGATGCTTTCTATTAACTAGTCTGTTTAGATTTCTGTATTCGACCGGTGGTCCCGATTGCTCAGTGGACTAGATCGTCTGCACGGTGAGCAGAATGTCCTAAGTTCGAACCCTGGACGGAGCACTGAAATCTTTTCGTACTTAACTATAGGTCACGTGAAGTGACTAACATATGGCGTGTGTGAAGAAATAATAATTCTCACTTATAATGTCCTTTGTTGGTTACATTAAATACATGAGTCACAAACACCGCAGTCTAAAGTGAATTTACAGGTTACAATATTTTGCAGTGACGGAAATCTCAGGTGCACAGAACTGTGAAGTAACCAAGGTATCCATGGTGATTAACCAGGGTAACCAGACTCAACATGACTTCAGGGTCCACAGTGGGGCACTGAAGACCAACATTCGTCTGGGTAAGTCACGGGTGGATTAAAGGGGTACTGAGGTGCATCAATTTGTTTAGCATCACTGCAGAGCTTACAGTGTGCAAAATCGAGTTTCAAGCCAACTGTGCCAAGCAACTATAGGGGGCACAGAAACTGATTGTAATGCAAGAGGATGTTATATCACACCACTTTCAAGTCAATTTACTCACAATCATCCGTCTCTTAGTATTACTTGTATGTCTCCTCTTTGTACGGTCTACTTCAGTCTTTTACAGTGAGTTTCTGCAGTCATTTCATTGGAAAAGTAAGGAGTGCATTTACCATCTCCAAATTTAGACAAAATGATAAGATACATTACTTGCTGTCTCCCTACGTAATGTCTGTATTTTTCAATGACGTCATCCTTTTCAAAAGATTAATCTCACCCATTCTGCCTCCATTCATCATCCAACTTTCAAAGGAAAAGCAACCATTTTTGATGTTATCTTTCCTAAAAATACATAGTATGGGTGACAAGTATGTGACTTATGGAAATGTGTTCCGAGACTTGTGTATTCTTATTCCCATCACCAGACCATCAGAGGCCACCAACAAAATTCTTGAGGTGGTCACTGAGGTGGACACGGGTAATGGAATATTGAATATACTCTCATTTCACTGAGATATACATGGAGAATGGAATATTGAATATACTCTCATTTCACTGAGGTGTACGTGATTGGGTAATGGAATATTGAATATACTCTCATTTAACTGAGATATACAAGGGGAATGGATAATTTCATTTCACTGGGGTATACATGAGTAATGGAATATTGAATATACTCTCATTTCAGGACTATTTAAAGTGGTCTTCAATGGCCAGACGGTATCCCAGGTGAAGAAGCACTCTGACTTTTACTATGTGTACAAAAATGTAGATGACACGGCATGTGGTCGTAACATCCATGGAATGTCACTGAGCATGATCATAATGGCTCTCGTAGCACTGTTGTATGTCTTGTAGTATAGTAATTGAGTAATATTGTTGTAAATGTATTCTTCGAGCTGTCGGTCTGTTCAGTCAGCATTTCCGGAAATGCTCATTAAATTTAGACCAATGAAGCACGAGGAGGCATGAAATTATGTTTGTAAATATGATGTAGTTGAGCTGGCAGGATAGTCTAATCGAGAGACAAGTCCTAAAACTATGGATTCAAGCATTTTTGCAGTAGGTACTGGAAATATGCCTAAACTCATCCCGATGCACCTTTCCAAATTGAAAAACGTGCTGCACTACGGAATATATCCATTGACACACTGATGTAAAATCTGATAAGCAGCAATCCTTTTGCACCATTTGCTTCATCATTCGCTACAGAGTTGTACAAATATGGTTACATAAATATTGTACTGGGATGGAAATATAGATTGCAAATATTTACAAGTCTGGTCCGCACACCACAGAATTGCACAAATTTATGCAAGGATTCGGGTCCCTAACTCAAGTAGAAAAAAGTTATTGGCAAAAATTTGTAGGAAATAACTCTGTATGTCATAATTTTCTAATTTGTTTATTTTGGGAGAACCACCCTGTATAACTCAAGCCAGGACTCCAATGTGATAGGTTGCAAATTTCACAGTTGTGAAAATATGCTCATTTTGTATTGTCTTGTTTAATGAATTGAATATTCAAATCAACTAGATCATGTCACATGGGCTGTACACAATGATTTGTATGAAAGAAGTCATGGTATAGCTGGAGTATTAACTGATACGTATGGTGTAGTTGGAATATTTCCTGGTGTTCCTAAACAACACCTGTTCTCCAGCACACTCAACATGCCTTTATATTATGTGTTAATATGCTGTTGGCACCACTTCCTACCTCGCAGGCCACCAATATTGTCTCTGTGATAAGAGTTGGTGCTGCACTCTTGATTTGCTTCACCTTGAAATTCGACCTTGATCTAATTATCACTATGGCCTATTTAACATCAAGTTGAAGAGGCAATAAAAGCCTTTGTGCTCTATTAATACAGACAAAATAACTGAGACAAACATCTGGCTATAACCGGTGGGCAGTGAATGCACATGACTTGCTTGTGATGAGGGAATGTCTCCGAATAGCTTGTGGCCACTATGATGATTTACATCGAGGAAAATATGTATGGAATAGGTATCTGAATCATCTTTAAGTAGTATCATTACACTAATTTCATAATTCAGAGTAGATCTACTGCATGTGGTAAGTAGATAGCCAAATAGAATGAAGAAGCCCATCTGATTATCTTGTTGGTTCCCATCAAGATGCAGTTGTTAAAGTAAGCACCTGATGTAGAGCTGGCCGACTGCCATTATTCATCAAAGAACGCGCATCTTTTGGTTGAATTCAGCAACCTGTACTCTTGAATTGTTCTTAAGAGATTGCTACACATACAAAAAATGTTTATATAAAATTGTTCTTGATGATATTACGGACAACTTTCTGTTATACGATGAAGAAGTTTTCTGTTTAGATTTTTAGTTCCACTTCTTCGTCTGAAAATTGTATGTGAGAGGTTTCAGGATTGGTCATCTGTCTCATTGGGAAGAGGTATCTTTTTGTCTAAAGTCGTCTTTGGTCCCCACTTTTCTTTGGTCCCCTGTCTTTAGTAACCCACATGCTCCTTACCCCAACATCAGCTTGCACTTGAGTGCAATCAACAGCTCGACATTATTTTTGTTCAAAGGGCATTCCCCAAGTCAACACTGAATTTTGTATTTTATACAACATGAAATAAACACACTTATGCTACTCCTAATGCAATTATTACTGACTTCTCATCCATTTCGTCTTTTACACTTGGTCAGTTTTAAAAAGTATCTGAAAAAAACGACCTTGTGGAGTTCGAGTTGCCAAAGAGCAGAGCAATTTTTATGCGCCCACATATTTATATGTGGACGCATTATGCCGTCATCTCCGTCCGTACGGGTGGCGTCCGTCTGTACGGCGTCCGCTGCTCTATCTCCAAAACCCTTTGACATATGTTCATGAAATTTGGCACATATGTTCCATTCATGAATGGGACGGCATGTGCGAACTTTCGGACGGATCCGACTACCGGTGTGCCCCCTAGTGGCAATTTTAGTTTTTTACGCTTACCTTTGTATCTTCAAAAGTATTGAACGGATTTTCATGAAATTTGGTATGTAGGCACCTATTAGTGAGATGACGCTATCCTACTGTTTTCAGATGGATTCGACGTAGTTTGCGCCACCTAGTGGCCATTTTTACTGTTTTCGAGTCTGTATTTTTGCGTCCACCCCTCTATCAACCAAACCGCTCAAAGGATGATTGTGAAAATTGGCGTGTATGTGCTTACTATAAGGAAGACAGCTGACAATGATTTTCAGACGATTTGGACTACTGTGGCGCCTCCTAGTGGCAGTTTTGTTTTTTTGCGCCCATGGCTGTATCTCCCAAACCGTTTGCAGGATCTTTACTAAATTTAGCAAGTGTATTTATGTGATGTTGACAACGGATGATGACGACTTTAGGATGATTCTGATTACCGGTATGCCTCTAGTGGCAATTTTAGTATTTGCCTCTAGTGGCAATTTTAGTATTTTACATTGACCTCTGTATTTTCATAGGTCTTCAGGTGTATACTTTGTGTTACTTCGTGACTATGAAGGAAAAGTTCCAAGTAGAAATTTGTTTCTGGCATTCTAATGCTGTGCTAATCTCGTATGTTGGTAAATTTGTTTTTAATTCTATGTTTCTGTGGTGCTTTAAGCAACTGATGCATAGGATGTGCTTGTATTATGAAGATCACTCACATTTTGAAACCTAGCCTATTGAGGAGACAATGACCATGCCTTTCCATTTTGCAAAGTACAACATACTACATATATGCCCTCTACTGGCCACTTTATGGTACCAATAAACAACCCTAGAAGGATACCGTATACGGTGCAATTGTGGGCGCATTTCAACGCTCTGCGTTGCTCTTGTTGGCATTAGTTATCAACTTGGACCAATTTCTATTCAGCTCCAGCATTCTATTTCTGTGGCTACCATGGTAACCTTATTCTTCAATTTGGAAACATTAAGGACACATTCAGTACAAGAAGGAAGAGATAACCAGTTTATAGCTCTTCCTGGTACAAGGGATAGAATGACAATTCCTTGGCCTGTAAACGTAGAAACAAGAAGCTCATAAAAATGCTTTCATCTATTTTTTTTAAATATGTGAAAATATCTAATATTGACCTCTTGGTATGTTTCAGGTTTTAAAGAATTGCAAATATACTTGTGAGATTTATATGTACCATTTGTACTAGTTTATCTACGCAGTTCATGCGATGAAAGGAAAACGAAATAGAATTAGTATTTTTATTAACAAATTGATTCAATAAGTCTAAAACAGGTTTGTTAAAACTATGAACAACTACTCAACCTAATCATCGAGTATTTTGCACAATTTTAACAGCAAAACATGCAGTTTTACAATTTCAACAGTTCATTAAAGCAGACTTTTGAAGCTACTAGCATTGTTTAATGCAGCAGCACACGACCTTTAACTACACTTGTTTCTTGTTGGAAAAGGTCAAGTCCCCATGTTGATCTCTTTGTTTTGTTTGGTTAGTTGTTTTATCAGACCAACATGCGAGCTACATAGGGGAACAACAATATCATTCATTACAACCAAATATGATAAATAACAGGAGCTAAACAGCAGCACCAAACAATACAACAACTTTCATAGATTTGGGTGGGACTGGTATATCAGGAATCTCACGCATATATTTCCACATACATGTACGACTTGTTTAGAGCACAAGTTTACTGACAACCAACAGCACTTTAGATGGTGAAGCTCCGCCTTCTGCTCATGCATTTAACAAGTCACCATTTTGTTAGGCAGAAATGCGACTTGGTCACAGTGTGATTGCCCTCCCTATACAACCTTTGACCCCAGTGTTTGACCATTTATGAGCAGAAAGGGGAGGTTTCTACATATTCTACAGAGCACTGCAAATCAGCATGAACAATGGGCTATACCTAATTGATGTATTAACTACCTAGCAAAACTAGGACTATTCACTGCGCTAAAACTAAACAGTAATTTATGTAAATTCTACATGTAAATATCTACACACTCATAATGATAACATAATATCCACTGATAGCAAACAGATGTCAAGTGCACTCAACAGCAGCTAAGTTGAGAACTCCAGCACGAATTGATACCTGGAAACTGAACATAAATCGGGTTGCAATAAGATTTTCACAAAACAATTGTAAAACATACCCTTTAAGTAGACACAAATGTCCCAGCTATCACTATCAAACACAGGCCTAAATTTTTTAAAGTCATTAAATCAAAACACTTCAGGTAATTTTTTTAAATATGGATTTCAACTCCTCAGAAACTATTCTGGATTGTGTTCAGCAGGAATATAACCAGGGCACAAGTTTAAGTTGAGTTGACAAATCTCTTTAGATTTATGCGACAAGACGGAATAACTATCAACGAGATTATTAAAGGTCAATTATGTCTTGGTCAGGAAGCTGGATTCATGGCAAGGGGGCGCTCTCAACCTTATAGCTCCTCATGTTTCATCAGAGCTTCACCGTAGTCTGTGGCCTGGCTACCCACAAACAGCTCATGTTTCTTGAGAATCTCCTCCTTACTCAGACTACCATCCTGTAAAGTAAAATATTTAAATTAAAGTAAAGCCTGTGAAGAAAAAAAATGAACGTAGCTGGAACATACAGGCCTGCACCAAGAGATGGCAGTATTGACAGAGCACCATGAGAAGGCACTGTCGAGTGCCACCCAAGTGCAAGACAGCATTAAGGGCCAGTGCAGATGAAGAGCTACACACCTAAAATGCAAATGAGCTCAGCCCGTAACTCACATCTGGGTAACCGTAAGTATTCGCCCATGCCACTTTTTCAATTTCTTATAGGTTGAAAATGTAATCCTCACAACATGCAATGTGAGGTGAGTTAAGAGCTTGGTAGATTGCCTTTGGAAGCCAACGAAATATATTTATTGCATCAGTTGACAACACACAATCTCTTACAATCACTCATTGCAACCATGTGTAATACATTTACACCGTTAACTATGAACATAGTTCACAGGTCAGTGAGCATTTTAACTCGCATGTTCCGGTAACTAAGACCTGAAGAAAATTTCCATTGAAGCACACAGCACAGCTCATAGCGTTTAGTCAGCCCTGGCTGTAAGATAGAGCACCAATGGATGGCAGCACTAACACAAAGCAGAGTTAAGACGAGACAGATCGCGCTACACTTCAATGTATTGTGATTACATGTCCACATGGCAAAAAAGGTTGAACTTACTGTTCGAGAATCTGAATGTCGTATCACTACATATCCACTCTGATAAATCTGTTTTAGTAAATTACTTTTCTCCCATCTAAAAATTAATAACCTTAGTACTTTTGTCATTTAAATACAACAACTAAACATGTTGTCTGCAAGCAAAAAGTGACCAAATTTATGAAAATTCCGGTGTCTACCATGATTGAAATTATTAATTTTGTAAATCTTAACAAAAAAATGTCACAATCTAAGAGACGTGGCATGATATTAACACAAGTTTTCTGTTATCACTGAAAATCTGGGAAACTAATATCCCCTTCATTTTCATCACGTGGTGCATGATAAGATGGAAAAAATCCCAACTAATCTCTACCTTATCCTCATCAGATTCATAGATTAAGTGCTTGGCCTCCGCCTCGGCGTGGTCGTAGTCCGGGGGTACAATCCACTCGCGCACCTCAGACTTATCCATCTTGCCGTCATGGTTTTTGTCGCGGTATGTTGAGAACTGTTCCCGCTCATTCTTCACCCATTCAGGCTCCTCCCCCTCACTACCTTCTGGCCACATGTCACCTGAGTGTGGAAAATAGACACAGAATGAGAGTGTACGTCACTTTTGTGTGGAGGCCAGGGTCAGAATGAGAGAGTGAATATGTTACCTGTGTGTGGACAGAGACAGGATGAGAGTGGGAATACACACATAAATATTGGTGAACACACCTGTTTGAAAAGCTGTGGCTATACTCAAACTCAAGTGAAAGCACCTAAATGTTAGACAATGAGCAATTTTTAAATAACCCATTATTTAGAACACAGGCACATGGTCCTGAACAGCTTACACCTGGGTCAGAATACCAATCATGCTGTTAATTTTATCATTGTATTTACCCCTTAAAGACCCATGTAGTAGTAACCAGGTCAAGTTGAAATCCCAAACTTCAAACTGGAATGAATCAGGCAAGTAGTGGTGAATCTTTTTGTAGAAGGAATCAATGAAAAACAATGGGCACGTGGTTTTATCACATATAATTAGGTAGGCAATGCTAACACAAAAGTATTATAAAACCAAAATAAAGGTTTCCACGCCAAAGCACGAATTAAAGCGCAGTTTACAAACATGGAAATGCATGGGGCTTTGACTAACTTTACTACATTTCTTATCATGCTCATACCCCCTTTCCTGCACTGTTTTTTGACAAAAGTTTCTCCCATAACTGAGGTGACAAGCTTTGGAAGCATCTGTGACAACAACGTAAAACTTTCCTCCATATGTGCAAACAACCAAGTTTGTTAGTGACGATTTTGTCCAAGTTAATTTGTTTTATTCATGTCTCACACTATACACAAGCCAACACTCTTTTCATTCATTCATTCCAACCTGCTCTCATCTCTTGCTTATTAGGAAGTAATCAGGGCTCTTGAGCCCTCGAAATAGTGGCACACAAACAAGTTCTACAAGAGGAGAATGACATAGAGTCATGCGGTGGAGCATAGAAACGTACAGGATATGTTTTTTTACTGATGAACTTGCTGTCCACTCCTTTGGGAAGCAGTTCCAAGCAGACGACATTTGAAAAGCTAACTCATGAGAATTATTCACAGCAACAACACCGTTAGCTAAGTTATAGAACAGTTTAAGCATTGCTCTTCTCGTCTATTCAGAGATGGAATAAGGGCTGAATGGCATTGCAGTAAATAAACATGACATCCATGTAAAAAATGACCTGAAAATTACCATCTTGGCATAAAAACACACGAAAATCCGGCTTTTAAAAGATACAGGCACCTTTCTGATCAAGAAAGTGAAGGCCCTGGTAATGTTGAAGAAGCAACTCTTTCTTCTCAATATTCACCATGGTTCATTAAACGGATATCTCAATCAATTTTAAACACTTCAAAGCTCCACACATCTGTCAAGTTCGCACCCCCCTCACATAATGCCGACTCATAAATCCATCAATCAACACTGCCTTCCTCCACCCACTGCACTCACCAATATACTCCTCAACACTGATGAAACCATCACTGTCTTTGTCAATATCCTCCATGGTCTCCTCGACGACAACGTCCCTCATGTGTTCCACATCCTCGGGGTGTAGGAAGTGAGAAAACTCTTCCATTGTCATTTTATTGTCTGCGTTGACATCTGCCCGTTTCCATCGCCGCTCATCGCGACTAATCATGGACGCGTAGTTGTAAGGCTCACTGTTCATCTCTTCATCTGCAAGGTCACACGAAGATCACATCTAATGTTAATTAGGAGCATTTCCCGGTAATGTTTCTACGGATTCGAACAAATAGAAAATAACAAGAATTAGTAACAAGGAAATGAAGAAAACAGGTTGGGAAAACACTTCAAAAATGTAGTTATGTGTTTATAATTGTGTTTATTGTGGTGTCTTCACAAATAACTTCAAACAGAAAGAATGTCACAGTGACGTGTAAGAAACAACAATTTCTATATTCCGCCTAAGTAAATGTCTGCAACACAAAAGACAATGACAATGAGAGGCACCTCCCTTGTCCTTTTCTCACCTGTAACACCACCGTAGACACGTGCCTTGTACTGGTCCCATGTCAGCTGGCCATCCTCCAATTCATGATCCTTCCATTGTCGCTCAGTGTCAGCCATAATGTAACGGCCTTGCACATGCTTGATCCATGCCACCAGCTCAGCCTCTGTAACCTTTTTGTCTGCGTCCTTGTCTATCTTATCCACAATTTTCCTGAAAAAAAATCCCAAATGAAATGTCAATAAGCTTGAGTGCTCCTGCATGGCCACTGGATACGAGTAGAGAAATCAAGCAAAGAAATGTAAAGAGATTAACAAATAAGCAGTAAGGTTCACTGCTACTTGTGCAATCAATGAACAGTTGTGAATACATACAAGGCAAATTTTTGATTTTCAAAGCCTAACCTACAACCTTTCTATAGGAACAACAAAAAAAAATCTTCTCAATGAATGAATTTCAAAAACAACACAGAGTGTTGAAATACACCTGTGATCGCAGTGCTTATCTTAAAATATACAGAATAAAAAGGTCAAACTTGTCTGAAACGATGGATACCTGGACGCCTAGACAGAGATGATGGCAACATGCATCCACATATTTATATACACAAAGGCCACAACGGGGTGCAGTTTAAGTAGATCTGGAAGGCATCCTGTCCATTATAGAAACCTGCTTGGCTGATTGTCACTCCACGGTAGCCAGGCTGATCAACACTCAACATTCAAAACTAAATACTCACTCAAGCCTCTCCAAGAGAGCCAGACCAACCAACAGTCCATAATAACTCTGGCCTCTCTAAGACAGTCATACCAACCAACAGTCCTCAATAACTCTGGTCTCTCTAAGATAGCCAGACTGACAAACAACCCTTGTTCATCCAAGCCTCTCCACCACTCAAGACTATTCAACACACTCTACTCACCCTAGCCTTTCCAAGCTCTCTTCAGGACTCAACTGGTCAAATGTCTGTGCCTCCTCCTTGCCTAGGAATGCTTCATGATCATATTCTGAGTTGTGGTCTTCGCCCTCAAAGTGCTTCTCTTCACTAAGTTTCTGAAACATCACACAAAACCTGTCACGTTCACTTTGCCTGATCTTTTCCTAGTTCCTTGGTGGAAGCAAACCTGCGTCTTCTAGCCACTCCAAACAGGAGGGACAATACTTGTTGCAAAGGCAATGCCATACCCATTTTTGTTGAAACAAAATACAATGTAATATAGCATAACAAGACATTTAAAGTAGTTACATGTCCCTCTCCCATTAGGAACACTCTGGTCTATCGAAAACCCATTCCCACTAACTCCTATCGGGCGAGTGACATCAGTTATCGCTAGCTTTCTGAAATGACCCTTTCACTGCCAAGTTATTTTAGAACTACAATGCCCAATGCCAATTGAATTGGAGGAAACTTAACATCTGGGGTTCAGTAGCTAAAATTGCTGTTACATTGCTATTTCTCAGTAAATTGTAATAATTTGAGAGTAAGGAATAGAGACATTGTTTCATATTTCACAACTATGTGAAGCCAGGTACATTCACCAGGTAAAGTATTCAAGATTTCACGCAAAA
The DNA here is from genome assembly GCA_002633005.1 of Phoronis australis. Classification (NCBI taxonomy): domain Eukaryota; kingdom Metazoa; phylum Phoronida; family Phoronidae; genus Phoronis; species Phoronis australis. Next base: position 122,920 of record NMRA01000134.1, on the reverse strand, counting down.
ATAATGTATCACCGGTAAATGAAGGGTTTTGGTTGACATACGCAACCTCGTCCCAGAACATACCTCATCTGACAATTCAAACTGGGATCCCAAATCATAATGTTTTTGAATTTGAGTCAATTAAACACCAACTCTGACATTATTAAGGCACTTGCATCAATCAATTGAACATATAAAAAGTGACAGATGGTTTGATACAAACTGAGCAGTGTCCAAGTGTCCTTCGGTCACATGACTGAGTGCATCCACTGCATTGACCACCGGTTAATAACTCATGTACATCCCTCTGTCTTTTTCATGAAATGGGAAAGACTATTAAACCTGTGCGTTCTGACATATCTCTTTTAAGTGTTGAGGAGTCTCCGTTTACATATCACGCTGAAATAATTCGAGCAGTTAATGAGACCTGTGATATTTTAATGTCCAACTAAGTTGCAGAGCTCAGTAATTACTTGAAGCATCTCCATTGCTAAGCCTATCTAGCCATAAAAGTGTGTTAGAACTGTTTGGTTTAACAAGTCAGAGAAGTATTTCATTTGTCTGCAAGTTTAGCTCTTCCTCCATGTATTTGCAGGTAATTTGAACATCCACTGTTTCACTTTTACCTTTCAAAAAGCAACTATGCGAGACTAGTGTGTAGGGCCCTGGTACATAACAGGGTGAACTTGTTCCCTGCTTTGCAAGATAGCCATTATAGCTTCATTACCATCAATGTTAATATGAGCTTTGACCCAGATGACATGGACAGTTCTTTCAGCTGATAAGTGAGTACTAGTAAGCTCATTCAGACATGCCAAGATACAAGTTGATTTTGGGCTTGATAAAGGTGTAAAGGTGTAATGTCTGGTTGGCAGAGTGTAAAGTGCTCCTTGTTACGAGGGTCTCTTCTATACTCTCCACGAGTAAATGGAAACAATTTCTTCAAAAAACGAACAAAATGCAAAAAACAGACTTTCATATGGGATTTGATAAAACTGTAGTCATGTCACTCGATAACTTGCAATTTAGGATTCACTAGGTTAAGGACATCTCATTAATTGGCATATGTAACAGTGAATACATATGAATGTGTTGTTGCCGAAAAGCATTATTAGAATTGAAAGAAAATCGCACATGGCTCAGGTGAATCGCTCATGGCGCAGGTGAATCGCATATGGTGCAGGTGATTGACACTGTCACCCCTACTGATCAGTCCTTCTGTATAGGATTCAACCCAATGAGGATGAGAATCACAACAGAAAAATTGTTTACCTAAAACTTGATCATATTTATGATTTTGAAAAAAATAAGGAAGTTCATTCAACTTAAGAGAAGTTAAGAATATTTCAGTCTCCCGCACTGAAAACATGAGTATTCTGTTACAAATATTACTCTGTAAGTAAACAAAACAAAAATATTTACTACTAACACATAAACTGGTCTACAAAAGTTTTAATGAATGAAACAACACAAATTGTTGCTGGCATTGTCAATTTGGCATCATATTTCCTATCATCAAATACACGTCAAACCATTAATCTCAAAAAGAGATGTTATTCTTATATCGTCTATGAAATAAAATATGCAAACGTGGCAACAATGAACACACCAGCACATCAGACAAACAAGACATTAGTGTGGTTAAGTGGTGATAACAATACTAAATGTATCGTGTGGTAACATTAATATGGTACAGCCAAGTCAATGAGAAGGGCACAAACCCTTAAGACAACACAATGTGTTTTCATTTCAAACTGATGTACATTACCAACAACAGGCAATGTCAAAGCTTTCAAAGCACAACAGAATCCAATTAAAAAACAATTTCACCATCGCTTTCAACGCAAGACAAAAATCAGGAAGATCAGGAAATTTTTACAATTAAACTATCATTACAAGTACGATTGCCGGCATATTAGAAACAGTTTTGTGAAACAAAATGAGAAACTATTACTTTGTTGTAAAATCTGTTCTGACAAAAACACAGAAACGTAATAAAATAAAAAATTGACAGATTGCAGGACACAGCATAATGAGCTCCAGGTCACATTTAATTTTATTAACTGAAATTTGGAAATACAAGTTGAAATTTTGGCCAACTCACACAAGTCACACGAATGCAGTTTGAGCATTCAAACTCCTTAAGTCAAGCCGCATAGCCCAATAACCCCTTAATAGTGTTTTTTTCCTTTAAGAGAAACAGCTGCGGACGCAAAAAAGAGAACTGCCAAAGAAGTAAAAAAATATTGTCAGAAATGATCTTCCGAGTACGAACACATAAACCAATATTCATAGCTAGCCTTAAAGAGGTTTGGCCAATAGAAAGGTGGACATCAAAATATGAAAATAATAAGAAATGATAACTAGGTGCTGCGCCGCCCATGGTCTGGGGGCTATAACCCCCCACTTTTTCAGTGCTGCGCCACCCATGTTATATCAGTTAATTTGTGGAAACTACTGTCCCAACATAAAAATGGAAAGGAGTGAAAAATGTAATACTTTGTCGATGACTCTATCTTTGTGGTCTTCCTGAGTGGGTATGGCCGAGGATTGTCCCGTAGCTGCCACTGCTAGTATTAACACGGCCACGTGGATTTGCATTGTGTCCACACTTCCAAGTTAGGCCTACTGGAATAGAAAAATGACAGGTCAACACTAAAGACTTCATTGCAACCACAGGCGTCCTCAGCTTCTGATCAACGCCCGTGATTGCAACATGCAATGTCTATGAAGTCAATGGGGCTTTAAATCCTGAATCTGGGGTTAGAGACGTGGAGTTACCTTGATAAATCGTCGGCTCACTACGGATAGCCTGAATTTCAAATTTAAGTCATTGTGATATTGAGTGCAGTCAAACTAACGAAACAGAGTTGTCAACGACTTTCACTTTCAGGTTCTTTACTGTCAACTCACTGTCAATGAAAGTCGTCAATCAGTGTCGCTCGAGTGCACCGTGCCGTAAACTTGGCAGGGACAGTGCTCTCAAGTCACAAAACTCCTTTCACGACACACGTGTTGCAAAAATCGATAAAAATGCTGCAAGAGCACATTTACAGAAAACTAGTAAGAGCTTTGCAACAATCACCACTTACCGCTTCGACAATGAACTTGAAAATGACAACTCACTGCCTTGCTGGCTTCTTGTACGCGTGGCGAAATTCACCCAATCAAATTTTGTCAACGTGGCCCTGACGGCTAGTTGGCATGTCCCATAAAAGGAAGTTAAGGTATGTGTGATTGGCTAGGAATGTCAGACAGGAAATGGTTAAGTCTATTGCAAGTGGGTCAAAGAATATTGTTTATGCTGAAAATTTGCTTTAAAAATGAAAGATGTGAAAATCTTCAGGCGCCTTTGGTTATAAAAATCAATTATGATCATTAGACTTAAAGATTTTTGGAGTTTTTATGATTCTTCGACCTGAAGTGAAAAACTTATCAAAAGTGTGGTCCCAGACTACAAAGTTGGCTATTCGGTAAACAGCTCGGAACCAGAAACCCATCATTTCGGAGTAACAAAATGTGTACGGTTCCTTGAGGAGTTACTTGATTTGCATACATAGGCCCTACTTTCAACCTCTTTTTGCTGTAAGATTTAAGTTTTGGTCTTGTTAAGTCATGCAGGATTGTTGTATTTTTAACATATAAACACAAGGTCTTGAAAAAGACAGAGTCGGACAGTGACCACCGTCTCTTTGCTCCTCTACTTTCTAGCTAGCCCCTGACCCTGTATTGTGTCTGTAGAGACAGTGAAGCTTCTAGCTTCGTACACCATAAGCCTCACACTGATTAAAAATATCAGTTACGTTGTAATAAGTACCTTTTGCAGTATAGAGCCAGAGGGCTGCCTGAGGAGGTCATCGATGTCTTTCATTCCTTCCAACTCCAACGAATACTCCTGTAAACAAACTTTTTCTTTGAGCAGTCCTTCCTTCATTCAACTCCGCTCAGTTGCNAGTTTTGAAATAATAATATTTTGAACTCGCAGATTCGATTTGACAGAATTTTTACCAAAAATTTTGACACGAAAATGACATTTTCTCCGGAACCATAAGTCCAATTTAAAAAATTTTACTATCGTTATTTTAGTCTCGAAAAGAGCTTTCTAATGATGTATATTACATGCACATTTTCTAAAATTTTTGAAAAATGCTGTCCTCCCTAATTGTGTCTGTAGAGACAGTGAAGCTTCTAGCTTCGTACACCATAAGCCTCACACTGATTAAAAATATCAGTTACGTTGTTATAAGTACCTTTTGCAGTATAGAGCCAGAGGGCTGCCTGAGGAGGTCATCCATGTCTTTCATTCCTTCCAACTCCAACGAATACTCCTGTAAACAAACTTTTTCTTTGAGCAGTCCTTCCTTCATTCAACTCCGCTCAGTTGCCCAAATCGGCAACTGGCCATTTTTACAATGCGCTCGCTTCTATATTTACCACACTCACCAGGACCATATGCAGCGTTAAAAGTGGCCAGTTGACAATCTGAGCAACTGAACGAAGGACTGCTTGAAGAAAAAGTTAGATTACGGGAGTAGTTTTCGAGTTGGAAAGAATTAAAGACATTGACGGCCCCCTAAGGTGACCCTCTTTGTGCAAAATGTACTTGCAACAATGTGACTTAGATGTTTTCATCAGTGTGACGCATAAATTCGCAGAAAAGCTTCTTGATCTCTGCTAGGGTCAGCTAAAGACGGTCGTCTGTAGCAAAATGACACTTCAATACTTCACCACAATAACCAAACTAGACAATATCACTGTCTCAACTGGCCCTATAATTGGGCCAGCTGAGATGGTGGTACTGTCCGTAATCAAACCCTACGGTGCTGGTGTAGTTGTGAGAGTTTTTAAATGAGGACCTTTCTAGGTGTTGAAATGTTGCGTTCTGGATTTCAACCTCAAGAGAACACTTGCGCCTTGCTCGGTTAGTCCGCTTTTCTTTTTGGGGGAGTGGAAGGGCTGGTTTCCATCCACTTTTTGTGTCTTATGCATCGCTGACTGGTGAATCTCACATTTTTCGTGCAGTCACTATTGTAAAAAATTTCACCTGTTTACGACTGGTAGGTATAGAACCTGGCATGCGAGTACAGCATCCAAACCAATTGGCCAGTTGGCAATTGCTTAGCTATCAGCAAGCAATTTAGAGAGGCCTTCATTCGACAGTTATGCGCGCCGTAAACCAGAAAATCTCAGTTCCTGATTTTGATAACCTTGCAGCTCCATTGCCGGGCTGCTATATTCGACTAGTGCTCAGTGTAACTCCCTTTTTCTCATTGAGCCTTGTATAAATCAAAGAATGCAAAACCCAGGTTCGACTTGTTAAGATGTCAGTTATGACTTCACTTGTATGTTGTAAAAACTTGCCAGTGTTGGACAAAAATAATTACCGAAATTGCCGTTATCATTTTTCAACAGTTTTCAACAGTGCTATGAATGCTCACAATTTTTTATGTAGTTATGATAGGGAACCTGGATATGGCATGCGCGCACCTTGCCTTCAATATGGGGGGGCTCAGTTTCCTGACGTTGTGGGCCTTTTGGTAACAAAAATGCGGATTTACTTAAAAAAAACGGGGGCACCACTATGAATTGCACGTTTGTGCTTGTTTAGTGGACTTTTGTCTCTTTTTCTCGGACTTTTTGTTTCTCAGAGGCGGACCTTTTTGCCCACTTCGCCAAATAAGGGGGCTCATTTGAGCCCCCATGGGTGCGCGCATGTATGGCAAAGCAACATTCTTGTACTAATTATAATTTATGAAAGAATGAGAAAATAAATTTTACGAGTCTGTCATATTGTGTCCGAATTGGTGACTTTGTACTGTAATATCTTGAAATAAGATAATACCTTGTAGCAAGTTTCAGGGCTTGGAATTTTCCTCTTTTCAGAGGATTTCCTCTTTTTTGTTTCGATTTCCTCTTATTTGACTTCCAGTTTCCTTGTTTTGTCCCATTTTTATAATTATTTCTTCTTTGTTCATGCAAAAAACGTTTATTTCAGTGAAATTTTACAACACATATTAGTTCCATCACACAAGCTTATTTATGGAATGATACGTCAACTGGAAAATTTTCATCTTTTTTGTCATTGGTCATTCTAAGCCCTGAAGTTAAAAACTGTTACAATGTCTGCTAATTGACAAGGGTGAGAAATCCTGTGGGTATGGTTCACACTGTCTAGGCAAAGATTGCCCACGTGGTATAACACCCCATACAAGATGCAGTGGTATATTACGGTACTCGTATAATGCTTTTACTGCAGAGGTATCAATCATGCATTAACACGGTATTGGTAATTCATTTCTGCTTCGGTGGTTAGATCTGAGACCCAGTTAGCATTTCTCTTGCTGATATTACTTTAAACATTGTGGATCTACAAGTCCAACTGAAAGAGAACTTCATGATAGAGGCCAAATAACACTGCATAGAATTATTAACTCTGTCTACATCATCTCCTTTTCAGGAATGTCAAATGCTGTACTAATACCATGAAAAAGCTGATGTTCAAAGTGCTCGGTACCCTTGGGTATCTAGTCCAGTATGGCTGCATGGCACACTGCACATTAGAGTATGTTGGTGATTTTGTTCTGGTAGGTTTGCTTAGTTAATCAATTACTACGTATTTAATAATTCTTACATTTTATTAAAATAAGTGCTTTAATTGCCTACATTTGTATCTGTGTATGTTGTCAACTCACTACTAGATGTTTGCCTCATCTCCCCCACCAAAATCGACAATGTCAAATTTTATGTTATGTCTGCCCCAAGTGACAATTTAGGTTTTATGTCGGTTTTTATCATGGAATTGGATATGATAGCACAGGCCTTGCTTCAGGAGCAGGAGGGTTTGACTTATTCTGTGCCTCCCAGTTGCCTGTGGCGTCCCCTTTTTCTAGCAAACCACTTCAACAATCTCATCATGAAGAGTGGCATGTGTTTCTAGTGTTGGGAACATGGTTGATGTCGATTTTTTGACATATTTGACTACTTTGAAACCCTTGTGCCAATTTTAGATTTCTTTGCTTCTGCTTTAATATATACCAAGTTATTTAATGAAATGTTTATGAACTTTAAGTGTGATGGGGTCCTATTGAGAAGAACATGGCTGCTGTTGAATTTTAGACAGTCTATGTCTACCCTAGTGCTGGTTGTGGCAGTTTTATTTTGTTTTGCGCCTCCTTCAGTATCTATCAAGTTCCTTGGTGGATCTTCAAATTTTTTGGCATAAGTGTTCGTATTAAGGAGACCAGAAATGACATTGATTTTAAATGGCTTTGACCACTGTGGCATCCCCTTGTGGCAATAGTAGTTTTCTTTGCGTCTGCTTCAGTATCTACTGAGTCCTGTGATGGAGCTTCATTACATTTTGCATGTCTGCCCATATCAAGTATTGAACGGCACTTACTTAATTTTGGACGGATCAAGTGAATACTTTATTTATTTATTTATTTACTGTGATATTTAAAATGAGGATGGCCTCTTCAGTGATAGCACTGCTTTCCAAGAGGGCCCCTTGTGGCAATTTTTTGCATTGAAGAAGTAGTTTTGAACTTGGCATGTTTGTACTAGAAATTGGATAGCACTTGTCACTGTTTAGAGAAATCTCTGTGCCCCTAGTGGTGATTATATTTTTGTCATCCTGGTCTTTCTGCCTTAACGCCTACCACATGATATTTATGAACATTACTGGTGTTTCTGTTGTAGATACAGACACGGAATTTTAGTTGATCCTAACCATACGCTTTTGACATGCAGTGTTTCCTCTGCGCGTAAAAATCTGGGTGGCCCACCACGCTCCTTTTTGGCCCCGTCCCTCGTAATCTTTGCCCAAATTGATCGCCACACACTTAATCCTAACGGGAAAACTTCATCGCTATGCAAAAATCGGTAGTCAAAATGAATAGGCAATACTTAGGTTACATGGGTAGTGTCAATGTTTGTGAAAGGAGGGGGAAAAACAAGAATTTAAATTTGGTGACTTTTTCCATTGTGAAACATAATCATTTTATCCCCTTTCTTCCTCGCATTCGCTTAGTGACCTGATATTCAGTACTGCCTGGTAATCCCACAATTCACAGCAATTGAGTAGAGTCGGGAACCAGGCAATGACCTTGGCATTAGTTTTCAAAAATGACGAAGCGCTGCAGAACACGGATGAAATGGGTGCAGAAACAGTAAATTTATTATTATTTTATCTATTGCCACAGGTCATGGATCGAGGGGGTTGTGAGTCGTAGGTTTTGGGGTTGTTGGTCGAGGGATTGTGGGTCGTGTGGTGTGGGGGTTGAGGGGTTTTAGAACAATTCTAATGATTTATATGATTTCTCATCACTAAACGATCAAAAAAGGTTTTCTATAAATGATGCTGTAAATGATCAGAGTGATGTCAAGACTATTATTAATTCATATCAAGCAGATACGATTAGTGTTACAACTTGTAGTGACAGTTACAATCGTTAGACATTCACTTGCTTGATGACTGTGAAATAATTCTGCAGATATCGCTTCATTAGAGGACTCCTCAGACAATTTTTGAAAAACTTGCTTTCCATCATCTTGAGGAATGTTTAAAAATAATGATCATCTTTTGTATCTATACTATATACAATGCTGTAACAAGAACCCTGTGGCCACCCTATGTTACAATTGATCTGTTGCTTTTTGGTAAGTGCAGAGCATCTTCTATTTTCTGAAATAAAGACTCTACTAAAGCTCAGACTCAAAGCTTAACCAATCATGTCGCATTGCTAGAGTTTACTCTAAACATGCCATCATGGTGCCATGCAGTTTTTAAGTTGAATTTTGGGGCACAGAGATTGGATACTCAGCTCAGGTGACTGATTTTGCAATGAACTTGCTTTTTATGTTTGAAATTTAGTCACAATGTACAACATTCTTTAATTCAGTATTTTGTTTACATTATAACAATAGGTTTTCATTTATGTCTGTTCTGTTAGATTTTTAGTGTAGACATTTTGTCCATGATTACTGCTATCACACTAACGCCTCCAAGTGGTAAATATGTGCAACACAGGGTTTATTGAATTTTTTTCTTTGCAGTGTTCAGGACCTTCCATGGAGCCAACCATCAAGTCCAGGGATATACTTCTTACTGATCATATTAGTGTGTTTAGTAACAGAATACAAAAGTTAGTATTAACACAATCGTTCTGCTTAAGTTCTTGTCAGTTCAGTGACGTAATTTGTGAATGACTCAACTATTTCTATTGTCAACTGCCTCTTTTTCATATAGGATGTAATCCGCCACATGAACAGCCTGGGTGAAGTATTTAAAAAATCTGCCGAAAAAATGGAAGGAACTCGGCAATTCGAAATGTACGTTGATCGAAAATGAAAAAGGCAATTTCGGCAATAATTTTTTTCTGAAATTGGTGAGATTTTACTGTAAGTGGGTTTTTGCCTGCTATAACAGCAAGTGGTCAGCGTAAACATTTTTGACAGAAAGTCAGTTTATAATTGGTTGAAGCATTGTCAAAATAGATATCACAAAAAAACTTGAACCATGTAAATTCATAGATCTAATTTTTAATTTGGAAACCAGAAAATCGAGAGTTGATTTGAAAGTATGTGCTTGTTTGTTTGTCTATCTGTTTTGTTTGCTTTCACCTGTTCACTGTTCCTTTCTAGAGGCGACATTGTGATAGCCAAGTCCCCGTCCAACCCCCGCTTCTTTATCTGCAAAAGAGTTTTGGGTGTGGAAGGGGACAGAATATGCGACGATCCCACTGCACTCTACAAGACGTATACGTTTGTTAGTATTTTCTTTTTTGTTCTAATAACTGAATCCAATTTAAAAATTGTACAAATTATTGGGGACATTTGCATGATTTGCCGTATGTTGCAAGGTTTCTTATTATGTTAACTTCTAGGCTCTCAATGTACAAAGTTAACGACACTTTCATTGTGCCATGGTCAAATTTCACCAATTTAGGGCACAAAAGGGCAGACGAGTGACGTTTTATTTTTTTGTTTTTTTTTGTAAAAGATGCATACATAGCACAAAATGAAGGCTCTATCAACTGCCACCAATCAGTGTAACAAGCATTTCCCGCTACTGATTGGTAAGATATTCAAGTAATATTTTACTTGTTATCAATATATGCTCCTGATGCTCGCTGTTCTAACCATTTATTAGCGCACCTCTTCAGACGTAAAAAATACACAAAGTACAGTTGTGTGTCTGTCTTATGCACATTTTCTGTTCTGCCTAAAACGGAGATGGAAAAGCATTTTACTCAATAGCGTAAAACATGTTTTAAATGTTTTCTTTAAAAAGTGATAATTCATCCATCACCATAGAAATCAGTTTCTGATATAAAATGTATTGACAGTAGAGCCCATACCCGCTACACTCTGCCTCTCTTTGAACAGCATAGTACATCATCTAAGTTACAACTCTGACCTTTTTGTCTGTGCATTTTGGCTCTAATGCTTGTGTGATTGGCTCTTTATTGTCCAGCATACTGGTGTGTTTTGTTGTCATAAATCATGTCTTGAGTTAAAATGAAACCTTTGGAGATGTCCTGTGTGTATTGTAAACAGTATGTACGGTAGATTATAGCCAACATGTGCTAGAGGATGCAGTTTGGCCTTGTGGGATAAGTATCCATGTCCTTCACTCAGATCTCTAGCTCCTCAACTAGGTTTTAACTTTGTATTATTAAAGCTGAAGAAATGGTTCCATGTGATAAGTGGGCCCACCTGAGCGCCATGCGCATGTCTGTTATAACGTGTACCAGACCGCCTGCATTTATTTTTAAGCACTCGCTATTTATTTTCTGTTACTACTTTTGCCACAAAATGAGAATTGTGAGTTTGTAGGAGTGGGTCCTCCTACATGATTGTATATATAAGTAGCAATAAATGGACTACCAGGTGTTGCTTGACATACACGAAAATGTACGCTTGAAAATTATGAGTGACATCATATTTTGCACTCGTATTTCTGGATTTGGGCTCATAAAGAAGGAGCGACCAAAAAAAATGCCAAACATCTGCTCAGTACCATACTAACTCGTATGTTAGAGTGTTTACTCACTTATGTTGAGCCCTGTTTTTGTACACAGCTTTTTGACAATGGTAGGTGTCACCTGTTACAGGCAGAGGACGGAAAGAGCTACTGTTCATAACAATACATAAATTTATTTGTAGATCCCCAGAGGCCATGTCTGGCTAGAGGGGGATAACACCTATAATTCTACTGACTCCAGGTCGTATGGCCCAGTCCCGTACGGGTTGGTTAGGAGTAAAGTCATATTTAAGGTAAGCAATCTTTCCCTCTCTGTCCTTTTGTCATTATCCAGGTAAATTAGTGTCTTAGAAAGTTCACCAACAAATTCAAATGTGTTTATTAATCTATTCCCTAGTTTACTTTGTTGTGGACCTCATATTTACATGCAGTCATCGCTGTTCGTCCGTCCATCCGTCTGGCTTCCGCTGCTGTATCGCCAAAACCCCTTGATGTATGTTCATGAAATTTTGCAAATATATGTTCCTTTCAGGGAGGAGGGCATGAATAAATTTCCGGATGGATACGGATAAAGGTGTGTCCCCCTAGTGACAATTTCAGTCGTTTACATTTGCCTTTGTGTTCCTCAACAGATTTTGATGAAATTTGGCAAATAGGTGTCTATTAGGAAGATGATGCCACCTTTACGTTTTCAAATGGATTTGACATATTTTGCTCAACCTAGTGGCCATTTTTACTGTTTTCAAGTCTTGATTTTTGCCATCCAGATGATTCTGAAAATTTATATATGTGTTCCTACTGGGAAGAGGACATCTGGAGATGATTTTCGGTTGGCTCTTTGTATCGATGGCTGTGTCTCTTAAAACCTCAGCAGGATCTTTGTCAAATTTGGCAAGTGTTTTTATATGAAGGTGACAACAGGTGATTACGACTTTCTGAGGAGTCCCAACTACTGCTGTACCACCTACTGGTAATTTTTTTGGTTTTCCTCTATCTTTGGAATTCTTTGATGGATTTTTATGAAATTTGGCAAATAAGTTTCTATTAAAGAGGGGATGACATCTTTCCATTCTGAGATGAGTTTGACATGGTGCATGCCACGTAGTGGTTGTTTTTCATTTTAGTGTTTTTGACATCCTCCTCTCTGTTGGCCAAACCATTTTTAGGATGATTGTGAAAATTGGCATATGTTCCTATTAGAAAGAAGATGACTGACGACGATTTCAGGACAGCGCCAACTTCTGTGGCACCTCCTAATGACAGTTTTGTTTTCTTTGCATCTGTGGTTGGACATCTAAAACTGCTGCAGGATTTTTGCTAAATTTGGGAGGTGTATTTGTACAGAGATGATTACGAGTGACCACGTTGTTCAGAGGGATCTGACTTCCAATGTGTTTTTGGTCTTTCTTGGTTAACGTGCAAAATGAAAATTTCAACATATGTGCCTCTTGTGTTCAGTAGTTAAAGTGCAAATCCGATTTTTAGTTATGTGAGTGTCCCCCACAACTTGTGTTGACTAATTGCATTAAAGAGTTTGAATTTGGTCCTGAGTTTGGCTTTTTTGCATTGAGTTTGTAAACCAGTGCAATGAGTTAGACTTTTGGGAGATTGGTAATGTTTACATAAGTAAACAAGTAATCAGGACATTTTGAACTACTGGCATGATTCCAGGATTTTATTTGATAAACCCTCCACAGTGTGGACAAGGACTTTCAAATATGTATGTGAAATTTGTAATTTCTGTCACGTTTAATTGTTCTGTTACGAAACTGTATGTAATCACACAGAACTAGTGTACACAGCTAACTGTAATGGCCACTCTGGTCATGTGGTAACCACACTAATATAGTTCTGACAGGCTCAGCCTTACATTATGTAAAGAAAAGTTGTAACTACAGAAATTACGTATTTTTGTTTTAACATTTTTATGCTTCCACTTATTGCCGTCACCTCTGTCTGGATGTCTGTTCGTCCGACGTACACTGCTGTATGTCCTAAACCCCTTGCAGGATCTTAATGAGATTTGAAGCTGACCACCGAAAACAACAAGTTTTGGAGTGATTGGGCTGCTACTGTGCCCCCTATTGGCAATGTATTTTTTACGTTTATCTCTGCATCTTCAATGTTCCATGATGGATTTTAATTGACAACGGCTTTCGTATTTTCCTACAGTTTGACATATTTTGCACCACCTAGTGGCCATGTTTATTATTTTTAAATCTGTTTTTTGAAGTTCGCCTCTCTATTTGTCAAACTACTTGAAGGATCATTGCAAAAATTGACAGATATGTTCCTTCCGAGAGTAACTGAGGGCATATTTATGTGTCTCGATGATGTGTATGGCCCAAGGTGATCCTCTCAGAAGTTGTTTGTGATTTCTCCATTACAGCTATCACCACTTGGCGAGGCTGGCTTTATTGAGAATAACAAGCACAACATGGACATGTTAAACAGGTTGATGGAAGAGAGCTGAGATATGTTTTTACTGTTACACTGGTGAATGGCTCACAAAATGCTGTTGGTTGGCCTGAACTGGATTTGAGCAGCTGTGCAATGAAGTGCCTTTGAAAGAATACACAAGCCTACATGGAGAGTTTGGAGACGAATCGTGCATTTAAATAGTGGAATGCTGTTGGAAACCAACAGATCAGTCCTCACCAAGTATAATAGGGAAGGTCAGCAGGTTAGGAGTCAGACCAGCTGCCAAGCAATGCATTTTAAAACAATTGATGACATTTGTGCTGGATTACTATTTGAATACATGCTGTACAACTGGTATCATCACAGGTGCACATTACATACTTGATGGACTCGATTCATCAGTGTTCTTTCTACACGTATTCAAACATGACTCTGCACCATGTTTGCCATGTTTTGTACCATGTTTGGAAATTTTAAAGCCTAACTTCAACAGAATTGTGTTATTGTAGATGTATTGTGCTAACCAGATAGTCCTAGCAAAGCCTTAGCAAAAGAAGAAAACGCGAGTTTATCCACTCACTAAATGTTGACCCTTCGAGTAATAGATGAAGTTGACTTTTCGTGCCATGCTGTGTCATTGCGAGATCCCAGCACAAACAAAAAAGGCCAATAACAGTTGTATTAAATGGGGGTCTGACTATTGTGTGCGGGTGTTATTCGCAGCTGTTTGAATTAAAAGGTGATTCTTGTGGTGACATGGACAAAAGCAAACCAATACACTTAACAGTTCATTGCATTTGGCAATTTATGGAACTAGTGGGCTCAGAGCGATGCTCTTAACATATGGTAGGAACCAAATTTACAAGTGTTCAAGATAGGCTTGAAGCCATGTTTGAAAAGCCGAAGTTGAAGACAAATGATTGGAATAGTGCTTAGTGCTAAGTAAACTCTCACCAAATTGGGACACAATTAAATGTGGCGGACAATTTTTTGCCAAAAACAGGTGTACAACCAAACTAACACTGTTTTCATGTTCAATATCTGCACCACAGACAATATTTTGAACAATTGTGTACCTTCACAACAAGCCTTCGAAAAATAGACACTTTTTGGCTATTATTTTTGTCTGAAATTGGTGGATTTTACTTCAATTATTTGTAGCATGTTGTAGAGAATTAACAGAAAGGAAATTAGGATACAAAAACACAAGGAATTCACACAGTTTGAATTTTTGTTCAGTGAGAATTGTTCACTCTGCTGGGTCAACCAGCGAAGACATTTGTAAGGGGATTCATTAAAAATTTTTTGCCAATGAGCCCAGCGTTTGTTGTTAAGTGAATCAAGTTGAGCCATTCATCAAGTTATTGACCAACTATATGTCATGTATCAACTGAACTTACAGATTTGAACTGGGATCAAGAGTCTTAAAAATAAGGCCCTGGTCAGAAACGTCCAATAAAAATTGTTGCTTTACTACATAAACACCGAGTTAGTACTTTGAAGACATGCCAAAGTTTATTCCTAGAGAATCAATCGTCAGCTGTTGAGCAGTATTAATCATGTAACAAGCTGTTATTTTGTTTTCAAAATTAGATGGATTTGTAAAGTCTCCTTTGTCTAAACTGCAAGATATTAAATGAATGCGAAGTTGTGTGGAGTGGGTACAATGTATACTTGATTGTCAAGTCTCAAGGTCTTGGTCGTTGTCTTGTCTGGTTTATGTATTCAAGATAACTTCAGATCATTACGGTGTTCTCCTGTTCAGTGACTTTACCAGATGTAGAAGGTTGTGAGCGTGTGATAACATCTAGCTCCTTCGTTAACTGCCAAGCACAGTCCTTTCTGTGGTATGACAGCAGGCAGGCCAATTATCTACCAGGCTTATTACAGACCACGTGTGAACACAGTCAAACCCAGAGCGAATTGGCACACGTTCGGAAAGAATAGGTTGTCACAATTTCGGTTGTAGTTGGGCTATTTGGCAATTCAGAAACTAAACATGATGAGCATTTGACGAGGAATTCAGAAATGCTATCGGTTTATGTTCAAATATGTTATAACTTAACTTTTATTTTTAACAGCACAGCCCAGTCAGGCTAGATATGATCTTATTTGAGATTAGAGCAATTATCGAACTAAAGAGAGCTGGCCCTTCCACCACAAATGCCAGAATGGAGTTAATCAGTCTTGTAAGATATTGGCTACAGGGGTCATCTTCCCAACTTGTTGTTGGGCTACATAATTGAACAAGTTGGGATCAACGGGAAAACACTGTAATGTCCTTCAGAGACAACACCATGTAAATTTCATGTTTTTATTTAATGCAAAATATGCTTTATCATATAAAACAATAAATACTGATACAAAAGTACTTCTGATAAATTCTTAATCTACATCCTTATATCTATAGATGTACATTCTCATATCTGTAACTATCTGTATGCACTAACTCTTAATAGTCGGATATAACTGCATTTTGGGAACCACGTTTCTCCACTAAATAAGGGGCATGAAACATGGTTCTCAAAATGTGGCCATGTTATATCCGACTGTTGCCCTCTAATAATACACACCTTTACGGGTGCTAGAACTAAGTTCAACTAATAATAAATACTATTTTACATGTCAAAATAGACCACATTAATTCACCATTTGAACATCTAACACAGGCAGTTGAACCACAGGTTCTTTAACACAGAACTTCAATTGACATGCTCCAAAAATCTCCTTAGTCTGTGAAGAATACTATCACTGGTAATACAGCCTTTACGCAAGACTCCAGTATTTCTGATTCAGCATGTAATGAGTACATAATTTCAAGACAAAATGTATAATAATAGTTTGGCACCAAACATACAATAACTTGTGGAAACACAGTAATCCTGCTCAAAGAGGAAATAAACAATCTCATGTTTAAAAGACACCTCTTACACAAAGAGATGTCAACTATATGATCTGTGTTTGTAAGAGAATCTCGTATGGTGATAGAAAAGAGGAGATGGCTTCTACAGCTCGCGTCTTGACATTGCACAAAGTCTAGGTGTTGTTACCTAGTGAACGAAACTTGTTTAAAACACTACACAAAGTAGACTGTGCAAGAAGTGCACCTAAAATGGGACTCTCCATTCTGTGTATTGCTTCTAAAATATTTGTATTTGCTTAAATAATTCACTGCCACCTTGAGATCGTTCTCTAATTTTACACACGCATTTTCTTCTTGTCATGGATTGCACGTAGCACTTGGGGGCAACTATGGTAAAATTTCTGTAACTAAGGGCAAACCTTTTGATTTAGGATATCAAAGCTTTCACGGAAAATTTCAACTGTTCACAAATATGCACTTGAATGCAAGTTTTTTCTATTTAGTTAGCCACTTAATGATTACTATTGCCATTTTTGAAATAACAACACCAATGATTGCTAGTACAAAGGAACACAAAAGCCATCAGCACTAACAAGACTGTTTCTAGTGACATCTATTAGCAGTGACTGAACTGTCTATTCAGTTGAGCTCTCTGTTTCGCCTGCAACTTACAGGTCAGGGTAAGCAACAAGCCTTGGATAACGTCTTGCTTAGCACTCCACAGCACGCGTTTGAACACTTCGTTGACTTTGAGTAGTTTCGGCAGGTTTTGAAGAAAGAAACTCTCACAGTAGGACATCAACTCAACAGCATTGTACAACTGAAAATTATACAAAACAAAATTAGAAATAAACCAAGACAAATTTGGTTGAAAGCATGCAAGAAAGTTCCCAACTCAACTGGAGATCAGGCTCCACTGCCTTGTCACAAGCAATAACACATTGTCACTTCTGTTGAAGCCCTGATATCGTCTCCAATTGTAACCAAGGAACAATTTGAAACCAATTTCCTAAAGCTAAGTGACATAAATCTCACGTTGTTTATTGTGATGCAAGTCCAGTTCATATCTGCATTCAAACAAACCAGCGCCAAACATGTTACTTCCTGGGCCCTTATCCACATATTCTGAATATACTCACTCTTGCATGCTTGTAGATGTTGGTACAATTCTCGAAGTTGATTGTTTTGGAAAGCAAAATCTCACAATGTCTCTGCAAGCCATCCAACAGGAAGAAATTCGCTGACCCCAACAACTGCAATAAGTCCATAACAAAAGCATAAGAATCATTCAAAGTACACATTAAACATCTTGAAAGTTGCATTGAACAAGTATCAGCTGCTTAAAAGTTGTAAACTTCAATCTAAAGTGAAAGAAGTTGAGGACAAGACAAGACGTACACAAGACTTGGATTATCACCTTGTAAGACCACTGAGTGACATGACATGCAGGCCTATCTCATTTTGTTGTTGTTGTATTGGTTTACTTTTGCGTGTGTAAGTTTTCACCAACAAGTTTAAAAGGAAACTAAACCAAGTTTCGACCTATTAACAAACATTGAAAACAACCTTTTCATCCGGCTCTCTAAAACAAAACAATGCTCTGTAACTGTCAACCTTCAAAAGTTTGGTACAAATTTACTAAGTCTAGCAAGCAAGACCTATGCTTAAGGTATGATACATGACAACTGCAGGATACTCAAAAGTTAAAAAATATGGTATTTTCTGAAAATACACTCAGCGGCTATTATCAGAAATTCTTAGTACCGTATTCGCCGTAATAACCGCCCAGGGCGCTTAGAAAAGTTCGGTTCAGGGGGGGCGCTTATTATAACCCAAGGCGGTTGAAACCCGGTCTCCGAAACGGGTGAAATCGGAAGCTAAGATTCATCAAATTTACGCTCTGTGATGCATGTAATCTATGAAAGACTTTCAACAAAACTGTGGTGCATTGCTATCAAACTTTGCTGCTAAATTACGATCATTTTACAGAAAATTGTGCTGAAATCCCAGGGCGAAAACTCGCCAACTGACTGCTTCGAAATCGCCGTCTTCGATATGGCGACTTCAATGCTTGAATAAAAATGGTTTCGATAAAGTACCTGAAATCCTCATTAAATTTTATAAGTAGCGTCTCTAAGGTTTTTAAGTTCCCGTGGAGTCTGGATTAACGACAGGTTTAAGTATAAATCTGTGCAACATCGTGCCATCTACATGTACATGTATGATCGGCAACACGGCGAGAAAAATGTCTGGCCGAACACACAAGTTGTTGTCACGTGACGTTTGTTTTGAAGTTCGTCTGCGAGTAAGCGAGCGCGTGCGTGTCACCAGAGTTCATTTGCCAAAGCAGAGACCGTCTTTCGGCCAGAGCCACGCAATCTAACTAGCTAGATGTGTCTAAAGAAATTTGCACAAGCAGTAGACCTAAACCAGAGCGTGTTTCATTCAGCACTTGCCGGTCTCGTGCTAAAAACTTTCGACATTTGTCTCGGCAAGGCCCATATTAGTCGCCGTGTAGCTGGATGCGTACGTAACTATCTGACAGTTATTTTTCGGTGTAAGGGTGTGTAAGCATTCACTGTCGGTTGTCATTTTATCGGATATTCGGCTTAATAACACCAATTACGGTTAATCAAACTATCCATCTCAAAAATAACGCAAACATGTTGATAGTATTAGAAATTGTCGGAAATTAGTTCCAATATTCATTTCTTATCGATGCTATGCTACCCGCTTCATGAATGGATAGTTCCCAACTAATGTCTTTGATGACAGGTTATGTAGCGCGCGCTTCCTGGCCACGTGTGTTTAACACCGAGTTATTTTTGTTCATGAGACAGTCATGTGTCTACTGAAAGGTCAGACCACGGGACACGGTCATCGCGAGAGCGTAGCAACGCTGTTGCGTTCTTTTTGAAGCGCTGCGTTACTTTGTCACGGCTAAATACAAACGTAGCAGTGCCGCTGGTGGTCTAGAAGACCTGTGCAAAAATTTTTTGATAAATTGAAGACGTTACTGTAGCCGAGTTTTAGGACTGTAGGTACGTCATTGTTCGCATGTACACGTTCATGGACTGGGCGCTTCTTTCAGCAAAGTCTGAAAACGCGTGGGGGGGTGCTTATAGGGGCATGGGCGGTTATTACGGCAAATACGGTAACTGATGCACGATCTAATTCCAGTTCATGCCTTCATCAAATGTTTATTTGCAAAAAGCACCATTCTGACTTACCTCAATCAGATGAGAGGCATCAATAGTGACATGTCGAACACTGCCATGATATAAATACTGTATAATATACTGAAAATAAACAAGAGAACATATTGAGATCCATGCCACTCAGTAGACATATTTACATAACACTGGGCATATTTACATATTGAGGCTCAGTAGCAACATTTCTATATTACTTAAAACTTTGAAAGAAATACACCCAAATTTTACTGGGCTGCCTACAAAGAGAACCATTTTCAAATTCTTTGCTAGGTTCTTCCAGCATCCCTCTTGAAGAAATTAAATACTGTCCTACAAATATGCTCCTAACACCCACTCAAAATCCTAAATCCTCCCATACGAAACAATAGCAGAAGCTAAAAGCTGTCACAGACAAAACTGTGTCGCAGTCACAAATACATAAAAACAACATCTGACCTCACACAATAGACACACCGTGCGGGGGTTCAACATTAGAAATAGTATGAATCTAAAACAAACCTCAAATATATGGTACTTGATGTCAGGGATCTCAATACATGGTTTGCCCGACTCTAACACCTTCCCGGACAACATGGCCTTGAATCGATTGGAGGCATTAACCAGAAGTATCCTGTGTGCGTAGAACACATTTCCATCTATCAAGAACTGGATGTCTGACATCTCGGCATTATTCACGTAGCTGGGATCTACAAGTGACACAGGGCACATGCTTATCAGTCAATATACAATGAACTTAGTCTCGTCTACACTTGGACACTAAGCTGCTGTTCAAAATAATAATAACAGAACCAACATAAGTTTTTTAAAACAAATGGTCATGACAAATGAAAATTTAATCACTGCGATAAACCTGCTGTTTGTCAGAGTCGTAACATATTTTAACCACGTTATAAAATAAAATTGGCCTCAAATTGTTCTATACTCAAATCAGAGGTGATTCATTTTTGGTTTGAGAAGAATTGGCAAATCACTATTGCACGTCATTACCAATGTCAAGGATGGTCTCAAGCAGTATGACATTGTCAGTTCTTATCAATCCCGAAAATCACTTCTGATCTAAGCAAGAGAACAACTTGATAATAGTAACCAGTTTATCATCTGATGGTAAGCAGGTCTAGAGCAGATTTAGCTATAAATTAAGTTACTTTACACAAAAATGAGCGAAATAGCATAGATAGATAATTAACAGTATGCCATTGTTTAAATATGAAATTAAATGAATAATGTTGATGAGATAATGTTACCATATGGCAAGGGAGACAACTTCTTAAGCGCATAATGTGTAACCTTCACCATAAAGTTAGTGACAACTTGTAGGATTTCCACAAAAATGTGAAAGTACAAATTTCATTCAAAAGATGGTGTGATACTCCCAAAAGCAATAAATCACACTTTCCAATCATGTTCAAACTGAAACGAGCCATTAAAAACTCTACTTTCTGATCCATACTAACATTGTAGGTGGTCCGGTTCTCAGTGCTGAACCCACCACAATAGAATGAAGACACTTCCTGTTACCATTTTTTAAAACTGGTAATTACTTGGCGCAGATCTCGCTTTAAAAAAAACTGACAAATTTTATAACAGATATAAATGCTAAAATAAATAAAATTTCAAGGCTTCTATATAAACATTTATTATGCCCTAAAAGTACATAAAACCCAAACAGCTGGCAGCCCTGCCAAAAATGCAAAAACCTACATTTCAGAAATTCATGAACTTTAAGAGGCAAAACTTAACATACCTATATAGGGTTGGGGAGACTGGCGTATCTCTTTGATTGCAGGTATCGGTTCATTCCCATACAAATCTTTAAGTACACTGGCAAGTTGGTGGCTGACTACTTCATTCTGCAATCAAAACAAAACAAGTCACATGACTGGCTGGCTCTATTGTCTATTACACACCAAGATGGCTTTCAGAACAGCATTGGTTATGAGTATCAGTGGGACCAAAGGTGGGTGTTTAGTTATGGTATTAAAGTGTGCTAATGGAGTACCTACAGCAAATGATACAAAGAGCACTAAAATTGAAAATACAAGAACAAAATAGTGTGTGTTAAGGTAATTGTAAACCTTTGCGAACTTTTTTGAAATGCAATAAACAATATCAACATATTGTATACAATTAAACCTCTCACTGCTATCCTTAACACTTCCATCAACTCATTCATTTGCCAAATATATGAATTAACTGAGACGACCTCAACTGATCAACCACTTTAAAGCATTTTGATTTAGAATACTTTTAGTACTTTTGTACATCAATTTTTCCATTATGTGTGATACAATTCTCATGAAATTCTGAACACTTATTTTATGGTCTATGACGAATAAAATCACAGATTTTTATTTTCATTCAAACAAAGGAAATATCCACCATTGAATAATTTACCGTAATCGTTCGGGTTAACGCCCTGGGCGGTTAAATTGGCGAACCCAAAAAATCGGGGGTGGGCGGTTAACCAGACATGGGCGCTTAAACGTGAAATTTCAAGAAATCGGGGGGGGGGGGCGG